>JBBPCY010000039.1:33227265-33239005 GCA_037974405.1 Brachyalestes nurse
GTTACTCTTGGTCTTCCTTTCCTGGGTCGGTCCTCATGTGTGCCAGTTTCGTTGTAGCGCTTGATGGTTTTTGCGACTCCACTTGGGGACACAATTAAAGTTTTTGCAATTTTCCGGACTGACTGACCTTCATTTCTTAAAGTAATGATGGCCACTCGTTTTTTGTATATATATACACATACATATATACTACCAGTCAAAAGTTTGGACACACCTTCTCATTCAAGTGTTTTTCTTAGTTTTTATTATTTTCTACATTGTATATATTGAAATATTGAAAACAACCAAAATAATGAAGGAACACATGGAATATGCAGTAAACAGCAACAATAAAAGAGTTAAACAAACCAGAATATGTTTTGTAATAAGGTAATGATGGACAGTTGTTTTTTTTTCTTAGTTAAGTGGTTCTTGTCATAATGGGGAGTAGAACCGTAGTGGAATAGGATTACTAACTGTGTACCAACCCCACCATCACAACTGATGATCTTCAACATTAATCTACAATGTATCCAATAATAAAAACAAATCGGAAATCGTTGAATGAGAAGGTGTGTCCAGACTTTTGACTGTTAGTGTATATATATATATTAGTCTCCCAAGACAAATCGCTTGGGAAATGCTAATTTTGGTCCTTCAAGTCACATTAGCTTATTTGGTACATTTAAAAAAATCCTGTCAATTCCAAATATTCAACTATGATGAAATCAGATTCAGAACAATTTCTTTAAGAAACCCGCAATTGTGCAAAACCAAACTGGTGTGGGGTGAGAGATGGACAGGTCTTAGTATTTTAAGATTACTTTGGTAACTCTTGTGATCAGTCAGGACCTGCAGCATCTAAAAAGACGACGGACGCGCAGTCAGAGGTACACTGAAGCTTTTATTTGTAAGGCACCGTAAATACTTCCTTACTGCAGAATCTCATTCACAAAGAGTTAAGTGTAGTAGACAGTTTTTTTTTCTCCACATTTTTTTTTTCATCTTTAAACAAAGCTGTAATATTGATTTTCAGAACACAAATGAAAATACACTTTCTGCCAAGTTTACACTAAAGAAGTTTACATACATCACAAATTGAGAAAAAGAACCGTTACAAAGCTTAAAAAGAAAAGAAGATCCAAAAAAAAAAAAAGAAAGATAGACATTCTGACCATTTTGATGGAGGGAAGGAGGGAGGGGGGGCTATGGAAATCGACTTTACAGTTTTATACTTTACAGTAATGCCCGATTAAAAAGCAAACGTCAACTGCACAGCTGATGGGGAAAGCAACTATTGGCACAGTTCTTACATCAACTCCTGGATAGCAGACAGTGCATCCGGTCACTGCTCGACCTCACAGCAGTTTTAGGTTGAAGGAACGTTAAAGAAATAACCCACACGTTTTCGACTGCCACACCTGTAGACTACAGTCAGTTACCACAAACTATCATTACGATGCTTTTCTGTTCTCAGAGAAGATCAAAAAACCCATTCATGTGGCACCTCCTTGTAACAGGTGCCAATGGGCGGTGGCTGAATTGTCAGTAAACACTGATGTAAAACATTGCAAAAGATCTTGAGGATTCTTCGGTTAAAACTTCGTAAATGATCAAGCAAAAATAATGTTAAAAAATCTTGGCAATTACTACAAAATAAAACCTTTTTGGAGACACGGGTAGTCATTGTTGGTCAATTTTATGCAACCAGTTTAATCAATTGGGTTCACAATTGGTAGAATGCCGTATTTGTAGGGTTCACATTTATATCATCACTTCTTTAAAACATTTATAGAGAGCAACGGCCCAAAGGCTTCCATTCTAATTCAGTTTCAGATAAACAGCTTTTCTATTCCGTTCTATGTTTATAGAAGTGTGTTGAATGTATTATTTATGGAAACCATATGAGCCAGCTGCAACAGAATGAGACTCAGTTTGAATAAGAGTGGAATATTCCTTTAACACCACTGATTAAATACATTCAGATGAGTTATCCGAAAGACCAAAAAAGGAAGCAAAAAAGAAAGCAGTTCCCTAGAAGACGGTTTGCTTTCCCTTGAAACACTGCTGACCTGTTAGTAACTGGAATATGCATCTGCCCCTGTGTAAGTTAATGAAGCGGCCCTGTGCTCGTACTGCAAAGCTGATATACAGCAGTCTATATACCATAATGTTGCTCCATCAATCACTGTATCAAAACTGCATCCACTACTACATATATTCCCCCATACACACACACACACACACACACACACGCAATAAATGTAACTTTATACATACAAATGTTTACAAAATTATATGTATAATCAATATAATCTATATGCGTATATAAATCGGCCCTTCACAAGATGAACACACATTAAAAAAAATCAGACATACTATCACTTTGTATGAATCTCGCTGTACTCGCCCGATTAGATCCTGTTCTTTTCTCCGGGGAAGTGACGAAGTTCATCGACAGAATGACTCAGAATAGAAAAGAAAGAAAATACACTATATTAACCACTATTACTAAAAAAAAAAAAAATTAAATCATCACAATCACACATTATAAAAAGCAAAAGAAACCAAATGAAACAAACAAACAAAAAAAAAGGTTCAAGGTAGCACATTGGCGTTCACTTTACAGAACCCTGGAAGCCTTTTCAATCTATTGAATTTGTATTAGGTTGGAATTGGGCCCAATAACATACCTAGAAATGCAAGAACCTCTGACTACAGCATAACAGCACAGTGACATATCTTAGTTCTAAAAAAAGTCATTCAGAAGAACAAAAAAAAAAAAAGAAAAGAAAAACAAATGGGGGTAGCCGTCACCAAACACGTAGATGTGTATAATCTCCACATGTGACTTCTCGAGCTGTTTAACAACCAGAGGGTTTGGAAGGAAAGTTAAATTCATGTTATGAGGAAAAAAAAACAAATCATAAACCAAGGACAGCAGAGGCTTCCATGCACAAGTGATGATTATGCTGCGAGATGCTCTTAGTATGTACTAAATGGAAACAGTACATAAACAGCAGGTAACTGAGAACAGCACATAATCCCACTCATGCTTTCAAAACAACTCTGGGACGAACTACCGTCATACTACCACAAACAGCATAGCATATGAAGATCCTTCTTTTCGATTGTTTACAAGAATAAAAAACAGAAAACAAACAAACAAAGCACTACTCTTCTGTTATATACAACCATAGGTAGTACCAACCTAGAAACCAGATCCACATATGTAGTCAGACATATGGTGATTGGTCTCTAAGGAAACACTGCCACCTGGTGGTGACTTTTGATAACACATTAAAGGGGTGGTTCACTAAACAAATAGTATTTTGGTATAACCCTTCAGTTTTCTCTCTCAAGAGGTGTTTTTGCCAAATTAGGAAAATGCAATCCATCAACATGGTATGAAGGAGACAATGCACACATTACACAACAGCATTTGACCCATTTAACTGCAATGGTTGGCTTGTGGTCCCACACTTCAACCCCTTACTCCTGCGTCTGCATAACTTGCACAGCAGTTTTCAATCAATTTATAGCAGTTATTAAAGAGTAAGTATCAAGAGCAACTTAATGATGAGCCTGCAGTTTAATGGGCTAAATACACTTTGGACTGAGTAGGATGTAGAGTGTTTTAATAACTTGCTGTTCATGTTTTGTACTGAAACAGGCGACGACCGAAACAGCCAATATCTGAAATTATTTTAAGTTCGTTATTTTCAGCGAACCTCCACTTTAAAGGACAGTTCAGATTTTAATATATTTCTTGCATCATTCAATCACTGAGATCCATAGTAAGATCCATAGTTTTTTTTTTTACAGTGGTGGGGAAAGGAACCAGGGGTGTCAAAGTGTATGCAAAGATTTATTTATAGTCCAAAACGTCCAATGAACCTGCGTGTGCCTTCTGGTCTTTTATGTAATGTTACCGATGGCAAAAAAGTGGTATACTTGAGGGTTAAGAATGCACAGCTCCACTAGGAATGTATTTCAATACAATGTAGGGTACAAACTTCTAAAAACACTTTTTGATCCAATTTTGAGTAAAAACATTTAGCTTTTCAAGCATTAACCTTCACAGGCATCTGGTTCCAGTCACCACCACTGGAAACAGCTCTGACTCGGAAAGCTTCTCTACAACAGACTACGTCACATCAATGAAAAATGACGACTGAGTGACTTTTACATCTTAATGACGGAATTATTCTGAAATGTTAAAAAATATCGGTGGAATTCCCTATTCCTCTCAGCCATGATCTAATTCTCTTGTACTTTTCAAAGTATTCTACTGATGCTATAAAGGAGAACGGACAAGTGGCCTGTGCTGTCAAAAGAGAAGTGAGAAACGAACAGCTACTCTAGGTCTAAAGTACCGCAACACACACTCTTCCTGCACACCACTGGCCAGGCATCTACCTGTGTCTGCGCTGTGGCTCCCAGTTCGAAAATATAATGCTCCGAAAGCAAAGGAAAACATGCATTTAACTATAATGCCATTCAGACATGAGCAGTACGGTCAGAAGTGCCTGGTTTCATGTTCATTTCCACAAAGAATACACTAATTCAGCCTTCTTAAATTCTATCTGTCAGCATTAGTAGCACCACCATGCTTCAGACAGGAACAGCTAGTTCTCCGCTGCCCATGATGAAGCTACAAATCTGAGCTGCGTCATTTAACACTCTGCTCTATCTGGACCATTTTTTTAGGACAACTTTGTAGGCCAGTCAGAGTCTAGCCCTTTACATATCCCAAGGTAAGTGCTCCACAAACCAAAAAGATCTTCCATGTATAACCAACAGACAACTACAATGCAGGTTACATCCAAATATGTTCTAAGCATCTACAGAAAATGTCATTTTCAAGCATAGTCAAATCTGCATACCTGCATATGATAAACTGCACAGATCTGATCACAGGGTGTATCTGTTTCACATATGGCAGGAACTACCCAGTCAGAAGCTACAGGCCATGTGTATACTAATGCTTCTAGAGTGGAAACAGAAATGGAAAACGGCCCCATGCGCTCCATTAGTTGCCCTGTAAAGCTCCCAGCCCTGTGCTCCACTCAGCTGATGAATATCGGTGGTCAACTTAAACATTTCTGGAATCGAGCAGCCCTACAATTTGTAGTATTTGATGAAGAAAAAGCTTTGTTTTTTTGGCAGGAAATGACTCAGCATGAAGCACTTTCGTCTCTAAAATTACATTTGAAATGACTGAGGGACCGAGCAAGTCACAAATATTCATATGTGCGTGAAATCAATGGAAACGTAATAATGGAGCTACTGCTGGATCTGTTACGAATACAAGTCTGAGCAGATAGAAACCCAACTGGATCACATACTGCAGATTCACTGGCTACTCTGGTTGAACACAGAGGTGCATTTAAACTTGAACTCAGCTGTTTAACTGCAACTGCAGTACGATGTTCCTGCGGCACATTCATGGGCTTTACTAGGACTATGTGAACACACGATAAGAATAGAAGTATCTCTTCCACTTCATATGAACCTGTTCCCCCAGCTCTGTTTAGCCGCAGTGGGAGCTCGTGTGAGAAAGTGTGGATTCCTTCTCCCACATGTGGGAGGATTTGGGAGAGGGCAGCAGATTTGCAGGAAGCTGTGGTTTTCCAGAGGGTCAAACAATAATAATAAACGCTGGATGAACTCAAACATGCAGCGAGCAGAGGAAGGGCAGAGGAGGATGCGGAGACGCCAAACAGGGGCGTGATGAAACGACAGAAATGTAAGGAAAATAAAAATCAGGGTTTTAAAAAAAATACTGAAAAAAATCACAAACATCAGCAGGGTTTCCTCTCTTTCAATAACGCACAGAAAAGCTACTTGAGTGTTAATAGCTTCCTCTTGTGAATTTCCAGCCCACTAAACAACTGAGGAATAGGTTTAACTAAGGCAAACGCTAATCGAATCAGTAAAACACAGAAGCAAGAGATTTAAATGAAAACAAAATAGGGGTGTGACAAATAATGCATTGATCTGAGGGTGATGATTTAACGGCATTCATTTTGCAATGAATTTTCATGGCCTATTTTGGGCCCAAAAAAAACCTTTTCTTTTGAAAAAAGCCTTGGTGTGTATTCCTCTACTGTGTAAATGGTTCCCCCATTTGCGTGTGTGTGTTCAGCACATTTGCAAAACAAATCAGAGCAAAATAAATGACTCATGGCCAAACTGCAGGGATGAGGCTGTTCCTGATATATGCGTAAACCGCTCAGTCCTCCAGTGCTGATAACTATGAATCTGAACTGCACCATGAAACCACACAAGACTAACAAACCTTGCTTCATCGATACCGTTACCGAGGGCAACTTTACAGGCCAAACACAAATCAGAAAATGTAACGATGCAAAGAACTGTAGGACTGGAACTGAATGGAATTATAAGGAGGTTTGTCAGAGGTTCATCCCTCTGGTTTTTCATTCTTCGTAGAGTCTCTGTGGTTTGTGTGTGTGTTTGTGTGTGTGCTTTTCTCCCTCATCTTTTGGATCGAGAGCAGTCTCAGGTACAGCTAGTCAGATTTGTCTCCATCGTCGTCTCGGTGGTTGTCGTTGGCAGCCTCGCGGGCGCTCTTCTCCTCCTTGGCCAGGTGGGCCTGCGAGGCGAGCAGGCTGGAGAGGGAGAAGAGGCCTGAAGCGGAGGACACGGCCGGCAAGGCGGGAGCAGTCAGGCCCAGGGGAAGAGGAGCCATGGGGAGAGCCAGACCCTGCAGCTGAGAGAGCTGGTGGGCCTGGAGCTGCTGCTGTGCACAACACACACACACAGGTTAGGGAGGGAGCTTACACACACAAAGAGGTCACACAGAGGTCAGAGAAAGGGTGGGCGATATGGAAAAACATAGCATTTGTCAAAGTAACATCCATTCGTTATCCTTACGCAGGGTTCCAGGGGGTGCTGGAGCCTCCCGGCTGTCATAGAGCAAAAGGCAGAGAAACACTCTGGACAGGTCAAAGTCCATTACAGGGCAAACACACAGACAAACACACACAGAGCCATATTTAGGGGCAATTTAGCATCTCCAATTCAGCCGGCATGCGTGTCTTTGGACTGTGGGAGGATACCAAAGTACTCTGTGGAAAACCATGCAGAGGGAACACGTAAACGCCACACAAAAAAGGACCCTTAGCCACTAAGTTGTTAAAATAAAATCTATTATATATAAAATATAATGCTGGGCAATGATTAAAAATTGTAACCGCGATTAATCGCATGGTTTGTTATGAAATGAGTAATTCGAAAGTAGTGTATTACTCACTTTTATTTTTAAAGTACTGCTATATGAACAAAAGTGCAATAACATTTGATTTGCAAACACAGTTGCACAGCTGCAGTTCAAATATTTCCTCTAAATCTCAACTTAAACACTATTGTAACCAAATAAAAATAAGTTCCCCTCAGAGTCCAGAACATGGGGGGAGCAATTATAGCAGCTGCAAAGGGGGGGACCAACTCCATATCAAAGTCTATGTATCTGAATGCAGTGTCATTAAAGTCCCTGTTGGTGTAATGGGGGACTTGGTGAAGACCAGCCGAGACGCAGAGCACGCACTTACAAGCCCAAATAAACTTACAAAATAAAAAGATTTAAAAAACTACGCTAAAAAAAATGGTCGGCATTAAGTAAATAATGCGTTAACATGATAATAAACGCGTTAACGTGCCCAGCACTAATCAAATATATTAGTTTTTCCAAACTTCTGAAGTGTAGTGTATATCGGGGCCCCACACACGCAGGTTACAAACAGAGCACATGCAGACAAACACGTGGTTAGAGGGTGAACTGAGTACAAATATGCAAACAGGAGAGACGTAGTGAGAAGAGACAGCCAGAGATGGAAAAAGATTGAAGAGACATAGCAAACAAACAAACAAACTCCCACACACACACACACAGCCCCAACCCAGGCTTTCAGCTGAATAAAGCAGGCAGCTTACCCGAATGATGGAGTTCATCTCCGGTGGAGTGACCTGCTTGGCTCTCTCGATCGCTCCCAGGACCTGCTGCTGGTGCTACACACACACACACACACACACACACACATTAATATATTTCGCATTTACCCAGTGAGTTCACATTAGAAACAACGGTGGTGATAGGAACTCTGTCTACGTTACAAATCAAGCTATTTTATTCACTATTCAAAAATTACAGTAAACCTACACGTCTTTACATGATGATACGGGAAAACAGCAAATCTGAAGTAAACATTTAGGGCATTATTATAATAGGTTTGTATCACTCTACGAATGTATGTTGCCCAAAACCTAAAACACGTTCTCAGGTATCAGGCAGGACATCCACTTCCATTTCATGCAATAACCTTTTGTAAGGCAGCTTTTAGAGAGGCTCATCAGAGGATTATGGAGCCTTTAAAGAGGGATCAGATGTGTTGGGACAGGTAGTCGCCAGGAGTAGGAGTTAGGAAAAACCATTTTAAAAGGCAGTGAACTCTTTGAACAATCCTGCTGGCCAGTTTTTCTGGTCTGGAAATGGAGTATGTCAGCATCTAAGGGTGTTTAAGCACCGGTCCTATCATCAGAGATCACAAGTTCGATCTCCACTGGTGTCACAGCCACTAGTGGGCATGAATCCAGGACAGCGCAACTGGAATCGCCCTCTTGGGGTGGGAAGAATAGCCCATCTCCCTTTCGCACAATGCTAGTCATGATTAGCATCAGTTAGGTGAAGGAACAGAACTGGCAGTTAGCCTTCACCCTCCCAGTGTTGGTTGTAGAGGTCAAGCCTCAAGACAATACAGGCACATTGAGTGCCAAGTCCTAAACATATAATGATGTTTTCTTTTGCAAATGTGATATTATTTCAAGGCTGAACACCCAAAATGATGGAAATTAGCATATCATGTATATTAAATTATCAACATCATTGACCCTTCCACAATTACTAAATCCATAGACACAATGGTAAAAACAAAGAGTAATTCATTCATTTCATTAAAAGCAGAGGTGAAATGAATCAGACTTCCTTCCATTACTGCCTACGCAAGGAACCTTATCCAGTAATGTAAGATACACCTATCCATGTTTCTTTCATTTGGGCTCTTTAAAGCACAAATCTGAGTCAAAGTTCAAGTTAATAGTGTTTAAACCATTTTCAAGAATCATCAAATTCACATTCAACAAATGTATGATATCAGAATTATTACAGTAATAAAGAAATACTGGTTCAGCTACCTGCCCCTTTGTACTCAGGAACACTATTGTCATTATGATCAAGAGATATATGTGAACAGCAGCCAGGATTTAATCAGTATACTTGAGCCACCGTATGATGTTTTTTTTTTTCATTTAAAAGGTTAACACATACAGCACATACTGCCATGTGTTAATATTTACTAAATAGGTTTCCAATAGAAACCTCTATTATCCAGTAAAGTTTACACTTTGTTCATCACAGTTCATTTCTTAATGAGGCAAAAGTGTGATGTAAACAGCGCAACAGCACCGTTACAATATATCAGACCCTATTACGCAAAGGGATTTACTGAGAAGGCAATATAAGTTTGGTCCAGAAATGCAATATAATTGTATAATAAATGTATATTTTTAGTACATATACACCCTACAAAAAAAAGTGTTAAACGCTACTGTTCAGCAGAATCTACAGTAATGATAAGATGTGCTATTGCTATGCTCATTTGAAAAGTGATGCAGGCAGTGTTAATTGCAGAGAACAATTAATGAGAAAAACGTCATTTTACGCTAAATAAAATTCACTTTTTTTGCCAACTCTAGACTTCAATGTGTGACTTTAGAGTTTGAATATGTATCCACAGCATTAATGTGTGTGTCGCAGTGGTGACAGTAATGAGGAGTTGATACCTCTTGGGACAAGTAGGGCAACACCTGAGCACAGATAGCATTCAGCCTCTTCACTATCTCAGCCTGAGGAAAGAATACAATACGGTTATTAAATACACACATACACACAAAGTCTGGCATTACTATATTTCTGAGGACACACACACACACCTAAACAATGCTCACCTCAGTTTTTCCCACCCAAAAAGCTTATTTTACGGTAAAAACAGCATATTTCCTTGAGAGTACCTTAAAAATGTCCACACATGTGCAGACTTTCTAGCATTCATATCATTACGTTGACATTTGGTCCACACAAATACAAGCCCTCCCACCAAGCACACCCAGACACGGAGCATTTACTGGAAACACTAGAAGGAAATCATCCACAAAGAAAACTGTTTGGCTCCAACAATAACCCACCTAGGACACCCCCTCGATGCAATCTGGGGGGGGGGGGGCTATGAAAAGAGGAGGAGACAACAGAACAAGAGAGAGAACAGAAGAGAAGTGACATGCTGAGTTTCATCAAAGGAGAAACACACTCTTACCTGTTTGTGCATTTCAATGTTGAGCCCATAGGACATCTCATAGTACTGCAAAGATATTGGACAGAAGAGACAGTCAACATTTTAGATTGGATCTTTGTGGATTTATATATATAAATAAATAAATAAATAAATAAATATATTAAAAAAAAACACAACAGGCTTTAAAGATGATTTCATGATACATGTGTCACAGCACTGTTTTTATTGATGTTTACAAACAAGCTGCTATGAATACACACCAGCAAATAACAGTTTAAAAAAATACACATGTGCAACTTTTTTGGAACAACAGAAAACATGAATTGCAAATAAAATGATTAAAATAGGAAGGCGGTGAGGTGACATCTAGTCAGTTTAAGCGGTTACTATACCCTGGCTGTTCACTGGGTTTTTTTGTAAACGGTTTTTATACTTGCCGTTGTTTCAAGATGTAGAAGTACTGATGAAACTCAAAAGTACATTGTATTGCATTTTAGCATGATAGCAAATGTAACCTCGCTTGTTAGACCTTGTCAGACCACCAACTGTTGCAGGAAAAGGAAATTCAACCAACGAACGACCAAAAAACAGCTCGCTGTTCTAGCAAGACCTACAGAAGGAGGCAATCTTGAACAGTGTTACCACAAACAGTCCCACAGGAAGCCCGGTGGTCTGTCAGCAAACACGCAATGAGGTCACGCTTACTTAATACTAATCGAGAAAAACTCTTGCTTTTCACCAACTTTCTCAATCCCGTAGATATATCTTGCTCTGAAAAGCTCATTTCCCGCTTCACAATGTACAGTGAAAGCCACTGTTCACTAATCCCGACTCGGATTTAACTGGACAAACAAACTTTGTTTCACTTAGGAGTGATTTAGACCAGTGCACAAAAGGGCCTACAGCCAATCAGAGTGCAGCTGGCAAAATCCTGACAATGTACAACTGATATCAGAGCCTCTGTCTATGTAGGTGAGCGACTGAGGCTGAGACTAGTTTTGAAAGAGTTTCTTGCCAGGGTTCTGTAAGGCTTGCCCATTCTTGCAGCAGTAGTGATTGTGTGTGAAGCGTGGTCAGGTCAACGGGTGTGTGGAACGAATGTACCGGCGCTGAAATGGAGGGACTCTACTTCCAGTAAGCCAGTAAACCGGATTCAGTCTGTTTGCTCACTCTGACGATAGCAGGATATGATGGTATAGTAATATGAGTACAGCAAAGCAATGGCCAGGCCCAAATGAGATTAACATGGCAAATTGATAAATTAAGACCACACTAAAAACACAAGCACTCACTCGGCAATCAGATTATTGGACAGGAGCGTGCATGTGTGTGTGTGTGTGTGTGTGTGTGTGTGTGTGTGTGTGTGTGTGTGTGTGTGTGTGTCGCTCTAC
>JBBPCY010000039.1:33250804-33262102 GCA_037974405.1 Brachyalestes nurse
ACACACACACACACACACACACACACACACACACACACACACACACACACACACACACACACACACACACTCTCATTCACTCACTCACTCTTGGAAACTATCTGTGGGGTATTTCCATTGACTCGTGCAGGGCTGCAACTATCATTTATTATACAGAAGTGCTAGCTAGCCAGCAAACCATAGCAATACGAAATCTGTCAACTTTAATAAAGGCCGTTACTAATTCATATCAAGCCAGATCAATCATTCAAAAGATTTTAAAGTTTATTAAACTTCACGTTTGTTCCAGCGATAAAATAAAAGTGCCTTCGCCTAATCTTGTTAGAAACGCTTTAAAATGAAAAGGAAGGAATGAAAAGGAAAAGAAAAAGAAAAAAGGAGTTTTTTTTCCCCAATGTTAATGTTTTTATCATTCTGGGTATGTTTTGTCCCTGCAAGGAGCTAATAAATGCGCGCGCACGCACACGCACACGCACACACACACACACACTTGTACCTCCAGGTTGGTAATCGCTCCTTTGTTTCCTCCAATAAGGCCTGTGTGTGTCACAGGGGAGCGGAGGCGGGGGGAGGGGGAGGGGAGTACACACTTTCACAGGAAGACTCAAATCTTTGAGTAATTACTCTTTGCGCTGTGTGTGTGTGTGCGCATAGTACTTTGACAGGATGACTGATCTCTGTGCAATTATCGTTTGTGGGGTGTGTGTGTGTGTGTGTGTGTGTTCACTAACACATTAGCAAGAGCGTGGGTATGAAGCAGAGGAGGGGATGCAAAACCGTCAGGATTTAGTCTAGCGGAGGGCGAGTGGTGGTTGGTTGGGGGGGGGTGGGGTGGTAGGACTGTGTGTGTGTGTGTGTGTGTGTGTGTGTGTGTGTGTTTTCAAGCCCCTCAGCAAGAGCAGAAAAGTATAGTTCAGTGAACTGCCTAGTCCATTAACCTAGCCATGTCTGAAGTTTGCTTCTTTACCATTACACTGGAGCTGCAAGGAAACAAAGTAATGTGATAATTATTATTAAAGCATTTAACCTCATGTACATTACGTTAGTAACTACAAACAGACATGTGTGAGATCCTGCTGGTGTGGGATTCCTCTATTTCAGTGATCCTCACAAAAAACCTTCACCTAGTAAAGAACCTTCAACACGCCAAACATGGCTTTATAATGACCTTGCGAAGTAATCACTACTACGAGCATGTATGTTTTTTTAACGAGTATTCAGTTAAAGTATTGGAAGATTATACCTCACAAATGAACACTGTGCAAACTTCATGTCTAAATCATCACACAGATACCACAAACTGTGTTAAGATGTCAGACAGACTTGCTTATGTGGTTTCTGATGCTGTCTGAAAAATATATTGCCTGCTCTTAAGACTTGAATTCTGTTTGCACTTTTGTCCATTAGGGATAAGGGAAAATCATTTTTTAATCACAGGCGATTGAGGTTTGTATTTGGGGTAAACAAGCAGATGAAAACAGAGATATGTGGATGTTGGCTTGCCAGCGGGGTAGTGGCAATGTCTTTGCAATGTTGTTCTGAACAGTTTTTGGTAGAAAAATTTGAGAATTCAAGAAGAATTGATCCACTAAGCCCAACACGCAACCCCTGGTCTTTTGGCTTCTTGGGAAATCTGACATTTCACCCAGTGCCCCAAGCTCTACGTCTGTGTTCATTACTCCAGGCCTGTGTTTTTAAGCTGTCTGCACCCAGAACAGTATACTGATTTTCAGTTTTATATTTTGCCAACTATTTTTTGACTAACACTAAATTCCAATAGCAATACAGCCTTGAAAGCCCATGTTCACTTGTAAATCAGGGGAAACTTATATAGCAGCTTTGGGAGTTTAATGATGAATCAAAGTTTTAGGTTCTGTTCTAGGCTCCTTTTAGACCACCGTTTAGTGTTTTTGCAACTTTCCTACTGAAACACACACTTGCCCCAATTAGGGGCTTCTTTTTTGATGGGTCTAAACATTTAAAAAACAGGCTGCCAATTTTGAATGCCGCTTCTCAACCCCATTTACATTTCTCAGACTGACGAGTGCAACCAATTACTTACTTGCAGCTGTAAGTAGCTTTAAAAGCAAATACAAACAAAGCATTTCCCTGGTTTAATAATGTATTTTTTCATAAGTCAACCTCTAATCTACCTTTTGATCTTGATTGCTGAGAACAATACGAAAGACCTAACTTATGCGTTTCACAAATCTTTTATCAAAGTGACTACGCCCCACTAATAAAATATGCCCCCCCTCCTATTATCAAACAAAAATCAAGTTGCTTAAAAAATCACGCTGAAAAAAAAAAAAAAATACACACAAATACAATCCTTTATTATTATTGCTTGTCTGTGACAAAGGACTAAATGTGACTACTTTTTGGGGGTCAAAAAAAAAAATTCTCACCAGCTCTTGTTTTTAGAAACAGATGTGCCCTGGTTTAAATTGCTCAGAATCTCTTGTGTTTACATGCTGTCTCCATATTTTGCTGGTTTCGTGCAACAGAAAGAGAGAGAAAGAGAAAGAGAGAAAGTGTGTGTGTGAGAGAGAGAGAGAGAGAGACAGAGAGACAGAGAGAGAAAGAGCGAAAGAGAGAAAGAAAAAGAGAAAGAGAGAGAAAGAAAGAGAAAGCGCAAAAGAGAGAGAAAGAAAGAGAAAGAGAGAGAAAGAGAAAGAGAGAGAGAGAAAGAGAGGCCTGTGTGTGTCAATGTGATTGCGACTGTATGTGTGTGTTTGTTTAGTGTTGATCGGGACCGCGGGGGATTAACCTCATGTCCTGCTGGGGGTTTTGTAGTGCGGTCGGGGGGCGGCAGTGTTAATTCAGCCAGCCTTAATAATGTCCTCCGGCACTGCCCTCAGCCCTCCCCCTACAACACATATTACACCCCCTCCCCAGCTCACACATACACCCACACGCTGCCTAGGTTCATTACTTCGTGCGTGTATGTGTGGGTGTGTGTTTGGGGGAATGTGTGTATGAAAACACTGTGTGCACCAAAAGAGCAAGCAACCCCCTCTCTGCTTAGTATGTATGATGGAGAAAACAGATTGGGGGGAGGATAAATGTGTGTGTGTGTGTGTGTGTGTGTCTCTCTCTCTCTCTCTCTCTCTCTCTGGGCTGCGTGCCATAGCCAGCAGATGAAGCATTTCGCACACAGCTGGAAAGGTGTGTGTGTGCGCGCGTGTGTGTGTACATGTTTACGCACACGAGTGATTGCACATAGTCTGTTTTCTTCACATCTCTTGCCTTCCTCTCTCAGTGCTGCACTGCTGGCTGTTCTTGTAGTTGCGTTTTGGTGTTGCTTTGATACAAATCTATAGTATTTACATATTATAACAACTGCACTCATATATTGAGAGGTTCACACGCTGTAGCGACAGTTTTGATGCTGCAAGCCCACCTTCTTTCCATTTATGTCTCTTCAAAAATTTGGCAGAATGTAAAACGTTGGTTTCCTTCTTCACAGAAACAAAACTTCAAATTCAAACCACTGTGAAATATTTCCTGTTCTAGTTGCAAACATGGATGTGGCACGGACTGAAAGTTTAGAATCTACATTTTCCACAGAAACCTGTTTCCACCCAAACTTCTGAAGAAACCCAACAGGATCTCCGGTAGAAGGCACCGATGTGGGATTTGCATGCCTGGAACTACAACTGGTTACAATCTTGTACATAAGGATTTTACACATGAAGACCGGTGTATTTGGTCTTCTAGTTGGAACGCTGAGTGCACCCTACTGTTTAGCTGGCTAGACGTGGCCTTGTTGGTGTATGCGCATCGCTATTAGGCTGATAATCTTTCAAAACTCAAGATAGTGTTGTTAATATATAATTAAAACTGCAGCTGTTGCAATTCAAAGACTGCACTCTTTAAACCTGTGATATCGATTAAAGAACAATTCTTTGTTCAGCCCTGATTTGAACTGCTACAGAAGTTGTTAAATTTGGTATTGACTTTTTAATGATTTTGAACAGTAGTGAAGTAATTCAGTCTGTAACAAATTAGGTACAAATATTTTTTTCAGTGTTTCCACAATGAAAATACTTTGCAGCTGGCCAGTCGTTTCTTCAGTAACTCTCATACAGCAACCGTTTAAGAAGGTTCAAACATATTACAATTATTCTTTTTATGCGACTACTGTCTAAAAAATTCATTTAACCTGATTTTGACCAGCATGTTGTTACTATTACTATTATACTTACTATTATAAGTAATGCGTTACTATTACCAGAAGTTTGGTAATGCAACTAAAAGCTGTTTGCCAACCGCCATTCAACAAGTGATTATCAAAAAGCATTTTTTCTGCTTGAAATAATGCCTGTCCGTAGAATCTATAGTTCTTAGGAAAATCCTGAACTTGAAAAATCCTGAAAAGGTCCCCCCTCTCATTTCCACATTTTGTGCAGAAAAACATTTCTTTAGGAAATCAAAGAGTTATTATTAATATTAAAAAAAAAGTATCGAGTTCGATATCAATTAGCACTGGTATTGATACTTAAATGCCGGTTTTGCATCTGCCGGTTCACGGAAATCACCGGCAGACTACAACAATTTTCAACAGGCACTGCAGCGGGCAGCCCCTCCCCCGGCTACCTGGAGAACCCAGTGTTTACATTTTGCCCCCAGCTCGGCGAAATTTTACACGGACCCTCTGCTGCCCCAGACCTATTGAATGTGGCCAGTGGCGAAGCTCTCCTCCCCGCAGAACCTGCGCATCGCTCCCGTGAGCACAGACTTTTTGAGCCGCGTTGCTCCATAGGGCGAGCACCCAGCCACACCAAACTTAGAGCTCCGTGAGACCTTTCCAGCAAGCCCTCGTTTCCCCATTGTTCTCTATGGAGAGCTGGGGAAAAATGCGCCGTGCGCCTTTAAATGCACGGCCAAGTTTTGAGTCAGCTAAAACGTCCCGTGAGAAAATAGTATCAAGTATTGAGCATCATCCTTAGTATCGGTATCGAGTTTGAAATTTCAGTATCGTAACGAGCCTAGTTATTATACGACATTGGTCGTTTTGTATATGGTAGAATCAAGAGACCAAGAATGACGTAAAACCAACAATCTGGATATTTTAAGAGAACCTTGAGATATGACATGCATCTTTGCTTGAACACATTACTTGGCATTTGCCTTCGTATTTTAGGACATTATAAAGAGTGGCTTTATCTGAGGATCAAAGCTGAAGACTTTCCTGTGATTTGCAAGGATTTGTCTGCGTCCTCAAAGCAAAACGAATAAATGGCTGAGAAAATAAATTCTCCTAAAATAAATATATTTGCTGGGATAATACTGAACATCACTCCTAAGAGGCACAGAGACACTTCTACAAACGCCTATAGCCATTTGACTTCCCGTTGACCAATATATCCAAAGATCTACAAACAGAAAACACTGGGAAGATCTGATTTACACCCTGATTCCACTAGACCCAATCAATTTGTTCTACCACCAATCAGATGGCATGTATTTTTCCTATGGGCATCGTACCCTTGCCCACCATCTCTTCCAGGCAGCTGTTCCTCCCTCGCCCCATCTGTGTCCGTCATGGTCATAACCACCAGCATCTGGCTGAGTCTGAAGAGCAGGGATAAGGATGGTGTGGAGTAAACAGCGGGCTGAGGAAGAGCTGCTTATGGCAGCAGGACTGTAGCACCACATCAGTAATTCCTTTCCATAATCCACCAGGCCGCTGCTTATTTCTCCAAACAAGAAGCATAAGGCCAGACAATTGGATTAACAGCTCACTAACGTAATGCGCACACTGCTCTGGGTGGACCTGAGCTGGGAAGGGCTGGCTCTTGGATCAAGGGTCGTACTGGAAAAGCACCTTGAACAAGCGTCATTGGCCAAGATTTGAGCGTCAAGGATCTAAAACTACTGGCTTAAGAATTTCTTCGTATATCATACTTAGGTATACTTATATGATTAACAGAATATCAACATCAATAAAACACCTAAAATGTACCTGCCTGATTAAAAGGCATAATTAGTGGCCAAATATTTACATGCTGAGGAAGAGAAACCTACAAATATTTGCTGTAAGAAATGGAGCATGAATGACACTTCAACTTAACATGCATTATTTGCCTGATGTTTTACATACTATGCAAAATGTCTAAGATACGTGAGGAAATTACATTTAAAACAAGACATTTAACAGGGCAGAGTGCACAGGAAAACACTATTAGAATAATTTATTTGCTGAACTAGTTCCTGTCCTCTCCTTGAGGAAGTCCAGCTTTAACTGTTGTCATGGTTAATGGCTAATAAACAGGTGTTCAAACAAGCCGTCTGACAGCTTGATATAAAGCTTAGGAGCCCCACGTTTCCTTTCTCCATGTAGTGTCTGACTTTGCCGAAAATGATGCACCTAGACTACCAAACATTTGTCTGTAGAGGTATAAATGCCACGCCTGGTTCCAAAAGAGAAATATGAAGAGTATAACTCATCATAGGAGCTTACCACCATAGTCCATATCACCTCCACCACTGCACCACCAGCAAAGCATAGAATCTGACCACCATTTGCAGCGTTACTATTGTTAGCAGGGCACACAACTGGAATCGGCAGCTCAAAACACATAATTTGTTATAATGATTGTGGCCATGTTGTAATTTAATGAGGACAATAATAAGAAGTACACTCATACACACATCCCACACCTTTCCCAAACTGTTACAAGACAATGATGTATGACTAATTGAGGTAAACAGCCCATCACTTCCAACTTTCAATGTAAACTCCAAAATGTGCTGTTTGCACAATGCATGGAAGAACTACATTTGGTTTCAAATAATGGTTCTCTGTAAGTATGAATGTAAAGAACGTTCATTTAATGTATTCAGATCCTCGGGGGGAAAAAATCATCTGGGAAACATGCTTCTTTAAGAAACCAAAATTGGCTCTTCTATTGCACTGTTCTAAGAACCCTTTGACACACCTAAAAAGTGCTTAGCCCACAATTTTGGCCAATTTACCTATTTGTATGTTGGAAAACTTGATGAAGGATCCAGGCGTGGATCCAATGACTAACATACCAGCTAGCTAACCAGAAGCGTCCAAGGCTGATTGCTTGTGTATCATCAGTCAACACAATAAGCAACCCTGGGCAGGACCAGGCAGGAAACGAGAACATCAAATCCTCTTGAGCAGCAGCTTTTCAAGAGCCTGTTTAAGACATAACAATTTACCCATCAGCCTTGGAAGGCTCTTGGCCAACCCGAGATAGGCAGGCTGAATCCACATTCTTCACTCTGTTCCACAAAAATCTACCAACTCTCAAAAGGTCAAGATTCAATTGCGAATCCAGCTGTTAGTCCTAATCCTAGATTGAAGGCGCAATTGAGAATCCGCTGGTTAATCCTAGATTGGGCCAGTTTTTTTGTGCTGGCCGTTCCAGAGATTTGGAGCCAAACTATAAGATTCTGCCTTAAGGGAAGCATTTGAGGTAATGAAAGTTATTACAGGCCTCTGGGTGAGATTAATTCTCCTGTCATATCCAGCCCCCAACAAAAGCCCAACAAAAACCAAAGGCAGAGTGGTTTCTAAACTTAACACCAATGATTTGCCCACATGTATTTAAAGGCCCACTGGTTAATAAAACAGAGATTTCTAAAGAGAGAAAAAAAGATTTTGACTTCTGCTCCTTGAGTTAGTATCTGAATTTCTGAAAGTCAGGAAGGAAACGCATCAGTATTTGGAAACGCATCGCTCAGAAATTAATGTTCAGTTTTAAAACGTGAATGGAATCCCACGCCATTCCTTGGCTTGCCTGAAATGACATGACGATGGTTGCAGACACAGTTCAAATCAGTTTACTCATTAATTACAGAGTCTCTGCTCCTGGCATTTAGCGACCTTGTGTTGCATGTAGAGATCTGTTTGTGTTGCAGCCTGGGGAGCACAATTGGGATCAGCACTAACAAAACTAATGGCAGGGGACTCATTAAGGAACACTGTACTGTGGATAGGGACTCCCATTCACGGAAAAGAAACAACTGAAGCTGCGTAAAAAGGGAACATGGGAACAGAGGTGGCTGCTATGGTAAAAATATTTTTTGACAAAACACAATGTCATGTCACAATTTCAGTCTTTATCTTTTAACACCTCATATGTTAAATGGATAAAAAGGTCTCTTACACACACACAAACACACACAAACACACACAAACACACACTATATCTATTGATAGTACATTTTACTATCATTTATATTTTACTTTAGTGTGCTGGACAATTATGGAACTAATTTCCCTCAAAAACAATGCATATGGTCATAATGCCCAGCTGTACTTGACTATTTTAATAATTTAAAGTCTATGTATTTATTTGTTAAGAACAAAAATGAAGCAGTGGGGGACAAGTCACTAGTTCTATATAGTCTTAATTATCACAACATCAGTCTTGAGTGTGAAAGTGGACACCTAATCAAAGATAGATTGGTTTTACTGGGTGATAATGTGGTTTTATTGGATTGACCAAACACAGGTGTTTCTATTGATGTTTCTCAATTGAGGCATTCACATGATGGAAAAAATAAACAACACAGGCCAGAGCCATAACCATGTTATACCAAGTGTTCATTAATGTGTCTTCATGGTGTAGGAAGGCATACTGCAGTACTGCAGAAATGTACCTTTTCCATTGCAAAAATCCATGTGGGAGTAAACAAACGGCAGCCGGGTTTAACACAACAACCACCCTAAAACATCAAAATATACTCAGATGTACAGGTCAGATTTGTCTCCTAGAAACTAGCCTAACAGCCCAAAAATACATTTCCTGGGACAGAAGTCTCACCCTCGGTTCCTCCTTTCTGTTATGTGCATTATTATTTGGCCTTGCACTGCCCTTCTGCTCATGTGTGGTGATATTTCCTGGCCAAACACACCTGACCACCTCGTGAGCCAATGTCCATGTCCAGCAGTAGGCTTCCATGGAGGTAAATACACTTGGTCTTTATGAAGCTCTTTAACCTAAACCTGGATTTGTAGAATACAAAATAAGGCAGAGGCAGACACATAGTCCACTAAGGGAAGGTTGTGTGAGTGTGAAACACACTGGATGGGCTATATCAGCAGCTCGTAAGCTTTTTAATGGAATGGTCGTATCCAAGGCTTTAAACAGGGGCTGAAAGTGCCACACTTGGTCTTTATGAAGCCCTTTAACCCAAACCAAGACAAAATGAGGCTGTGCTCAACAGAGGCACACACATGGTCCATCAGAAGAAGGTTTTGTAAATCTGAAACACTGGATGGACTATAATATCAGCAGTTCATAAGCTTTTAATGGAATGATCCCATCCAAGGTTTGAAGCAGCGGTGAAGGTGCCACACTTAATCTTCATAAAGCCCTTTAACCCAAACGTGCATTTGTAGAAGACAAAATGAGGCTGTGCTCAACAGAAGCAGACACATGGTCCATTAGAAGAAGGTTGTGTAAGTGTGAGACATACTGGATGGGCTATATCAGCAGTCCAAAAGCTTTTTTAATGGAATGATCCCATTCAAGGCTTTAAACAGGGGTGAAGGTGCCACACTTGGCCTTTATGAAGCCCTTTAACCCAAACCTGTCTTTGTAGAAGACAAAACGAGGCTATGCTCTACAGAAGCAGGCACATGGTCCATTAGAAGGTGGTGTGTGAGTGTGAAATAATATCAGCGGTTCATAATCTTTTTTTTATGGAATGATCCTATCCAAACTCAAGGCTTTAAATAAGATGTGAAGGTGTCCATGTGCTGCTCCACTACAGCAGGTCTCTGAGAAACAGAGCTGAAGTAGAACTGCTTCCAGGAAAATTAATATCTGAGCAAATATGAATCACAATGTATACCAGAAGACCTGAATAGAATTCATGTCTGAGGTGTAGTATTTAAAAAAAAATACATGCCTTTTCTCAAAAGGGCCCCACCTGTTATGCCATGAGTGGCCACAACTGCCAAAGGAGGCATACAAACGTGCAGGAAAAGGGCACTATATAAATTTTAAGTTAAAAAGAGAGAAATACTAAAGATTTTGTTACGAACAGAGACACAATAGCCTCAATAAAAGCCACACTTACCGAGTGCCTTGCTTGTGGAAACATCATGTCAATGTTCTTGCTCCCTCCTCCCCCTCCTTCTTCTCTGGGTGAAATAAAACGTTGAAATCTTCTTTGTTCGCTCTTCCTGGATGCGATCGAGGAGTAAAAAAATCTTATTTTACCTTTGCGTTTGAGCTTCAGCTTAATTTAAGAGCCTGACGAGGGAGAAGGAGGTTAAAAAAATCCCCGGTTAAAGCAGCACCAGCTCCCCAGCTACAAGACCGAGTGTTCGTCCAGCTCCCAGTGCTGTGTTTACATGGAGCCTGCTCCTGCAAACTCGCTTCGTTTTTCTGTCTTCAGCCTCGTTTTTCGAGCCAATGACGGCAGAAAAGGCTGTAAGGTGGGCTGGAGATGAAATACGTAGTCTAGGAGGAGCAATACGAGCTCCAGGCTCCACGGAGAGAGCAGATACCCAGCAGTTTCAGGGCTGTTTTGGTGCCTAGCGAAGGTGAGTTGTAGGGAAAAAATCCCTCGACGCTGCAAAACAGGCACCAAAAGTAAAATATATAGCTTGTATATATTTTATTTTTTTAGGGAAGGAGGCCTTTCCGAATGGCCCTTACTGTCTCAATCACAGTCAAAATGTGAGAGAGCACCGAGGCGAGTTCTCCAGTCTTCTCGGGATGTGGAGCTAGAAGAGAGGAACGCTGAGCAGGTCGTGCCCCGGGGGAGGCGAGGGTAAGGCGGTACACAGGCCCATGTCAGCTCGCTGGGGTAGAGTGGTGGATCAGCAGGCTCCGAGAGGAAGGTGTGCAGCACTGAGCTTTTGTTCCCGACTCACACTCACAGACACACTCTCTCTCTCTCTCTCTCTCTGACACACACACACACACACACGCAGGGCCCATTAGGAGCAACACCCAGGGGAGCACAAACACAGGCGAGCATTGAAATGCAAATCGAGAGGTAAAATCATTTTGCGTGTGGCAAAACACCCCCCTCTTCTCCTCTCCAGAGGTTTTAGTCCATTAATTATTAAACACGATCAGATGACACGAGTCATTGTTTAAAAAACAACAGCTCCGGACAATCCTGGCCTATTATAAACCCAGACTCCTCTGAACCACGGCTTTTTTGCGATGAAGCGGGTGGTTTGTAAGAAAAGAGTGTTTTTATTGAAACTGCACAGGTTTTCCAGTTTCTTTGTGCTGGTGGTCTGGTGGTTTGACACATTGTCGAGCTGCCCCCCTCTGGTGGAGCCCCTCTATTTCC
>JBBPCY010000039.1:33262202-33284727 GCA_037974405.1 Brachyalestes nurse
ATATAGTAATCCCTCAATCCCTTATGCAATCCCTGCCTGATAGAAGTCAACTAGTTGAGAGTTTTTTCCCTCTCTCTGTCTCTCTTCATCAAACGACTAGTCGACGCGACTTCGACTATTCTGTTCGACTAGTTGACTTGATTGTTAATGCCCTAATAAATTTATATATGCTTATTTCATTTTCATTTGCAACATTTTTCTCACTTTTGGATGTGTTGTCAAATATGCAGACAACCAGAAAAATTTTAATTAATTTTATCTTATTTTATTTGAGCCTTTTTGCCATAAGAGTCTGTACGCAACAGAACTACGGGACAGACCAACCTGAAAAGTTCTTTACAGCAGACATATCCTGGTCCTGAAAATACTCCACTCTTGTGACAAGAGTTCATGTTTTGTTTGACTGCATGAAGACCTTGATTCATCAGAGCACACAGTAACCCACCTGGAGCTGTGATTGAAGTGAAGTATGGTGACCATTTGTCATACGTGAACACACCACAGCACACTTTCTTTCTCTGTATTTAACCCATTCACCCAGTGAAGCAGCGGGCACCAAGGAACACAGCGCCCGGGGAGCAGTGTGTGAGGATGGAACCCGTGAGAAGGGTACCTCTGTGGTGTCACAGGGGCAACTCCCTAACCACCAAGCCACCAGTGTTTGGTCAGCCTGTCAAAAACACTGTGATTGGTTAGAGGCTCATTTGCATATCGCATCCTGTAGGATATCTAAAGTACTGTTGCCTGTTAGAGTCTGAATGAAGGCATTTAAAAAAGAAATTCATTGTACCTGTGCATTAATTCCTTCATTTTCTGTAACCGCTTAATCCTTACTATCGTGAGGAAAATGGAAGATGAAATATGCTAGTTGACAAAACAGCACAAGTATATGAAGTTTAAGTTACAAAAAAGCAGCTGCCACCTACCTCTAACTTTCTCTCTCCAATATCGAGTATTAAAAACAATTAGCAGGCCAGATATTGTGCAGCATTAGTGTTTAGTATTGCAGGATGTAGGATATCTACAGAAGCGCTGTTGCATTATATGTTGGTTGTTGCCTGTTAAGAGTCTGCAGGAAGGTGGTCAAAAAAGGAAATTAATTGTACCTGTACATATGACAATAAATATTTGAGTAATCTGCTTTTGGGGGCACACCAAGTCCAGAGTAAGAACCGTGAGGAAAATGTAAGGTGAAATATACAAGTTGGTTTCCAATTTATCTCTCTAATATCGAGTAGTAAAATAAAGCGGAAATACCAAATTTAGGAAATGTATTTGCTTAGATACTGTGATGTCAGTTCATTTCAAACTATTTTTTTTCTATAGATATTGTGCCAAAGCAGCTTTGCAGAATCAAGGCTCTTAATGAGCAAGATTCATTCATTCATGCTCTGTAACCACTTAACCCAGAGCCTATTCTGGGGTATACGGGCGATAGCCCACTCACACGTATAATCAGTTTAGAATCCCAAGTCTTTTTCCAGTCCTCTTTTTTTCCCCCTCCCCACCCAACACATCATATTCTACACAGGAACATAGGTGGATGAGCAGCCACTCACCCCCCAGACATAGGGTCTTGGAGGGTGATGGGGCTACGTGGGTCCCAGTAGGCTGCTTTGGTGGCAGTTCTCACGGGACTTCTTGGCTTCCTTCCCCTCTATTTTAATCGCATCTTAGACAGTAAGGTCAGGGGGCATATGAGGGCAGACCACAACCTTCAATGGCTGTGGCCCTGTATTATGTATGCCCCCCAACATTTTTGGTGGGGGGGAGGTTAGGGGGGCAGAGTGGGAGGGTGCAGCAGTTTGGTCAAGGTTGGGTGGGTTGGGGGGTGGGGTGTTTTTGGGGGGGCGTTTGCCAACTCCTGGGGCTGCTTGCTGGCGCCTGTCGACCTGCCCCCTTGGGGGGGGGCTCTGCCTGGTGGGCTTCCCATGGGACCTGCGGGACACCGGTCTGGTGTGCGGGCGGGGCTTGGATCCTGCACACCGTCTGCGCCTGCTCCTGGCAGGGCCGGACGCACTGCCGCCTTGGGCTGCCTGGGCCCCTGACCCGTGGTTGCGCCTCTTGGGGCTGGCGCTTGGCCATCCTGGGGCGTGGCCAGGGACCCTCAGCCTCTGATGGGCCCACCGGGTCCTGCGACCTCCAGAGCTGCTCAGTCCCCCTTGGGCACCGGGGTGGCGTGGTTGTGGCCCCTCACCCTCATTGCAAAACATTCCATGACAAACTCGGACACTACATGCATGCACTCACACACACTCATTCGTACACATGCACATTCTTATATGCGCGCACACACACACACACACACACACACGTGCACACACATACACCCATGTATATACGTAGGCACACATATGACAATCAGAGACATACAGGCACACATACATCCACTCACATGCGCACACAGTTATAGGAATATATATATAGCCAAGAAGCTACCCAGAACCACAGGTTTCTGTGTGCTGTTATAGCATTGACAGTAGGAGTGTATGTTGTCTCTGTGGTGTTGTTGCTTTGTATTTTGTTCTGTTTGTGTAGCTGGTTCTTGTTTTTCAGGTGCAGCCTTTGGAGCAATTACACAGTGGCAGTAGTTTTCTTTGGGACCTTCAACCTCTTCAACTTCTTTGTTTTTTTCCCCTCTCTCTGTATTTTCTCTACCCCTGTCTGATTTGGCTTAATTTTAAGTCAAATGAATAAATAAATAAAAAGCTCAGATAACAAGAAGGGCTTATACGGTCAAGCCCCACTTGGCAAAGCAAAAGTGTCTGGCGCATCGACACACCCACCTTCACATTCTACTTGTACTTGCTAAGATGCCGGACACGACAAAAAAAAAAAAAAAAAAAAAAAACAGTCTTTGGACTGTGGAAGAACACCCAACCTGGAGGGGACAGTGCTACTCACTACGCCACCGTGGGCCCATGAGCAAGATGAACATGTTTTTCTAGTCTCAACTCCAATATAACAGATGATTCTCTTTTGCTAAACACACACAATATTGCACATTTATGTCTGTTTTTACCATCCTGGATAACATACAATAGCAAGATGTTACCTAATAGCACTAAGGAGATCTTTTGAAGAAAGTGCACAAGCTCCTTTAGATCTAAAGCTGTAGTGAGTCTGTACATACTGTAGGGTAACTACAAGCTCAAAGAAAACAGTCAAGACAGGCAGCAAGTATAGGAACAAATTTATTTAAATTTAAAACAGATACTTTATTTTTATTTTTTGTATTTTTTATTTTTTAGAAGGCGGTTATGAAAATCTTTCATGTTTGAATGAGGTTCAGGCAACAGTGGTTGAAATGAAACAGTACAAATAAAGACAAAAATATGGCGAGAATGTCATAAATCAGTATCCAATATGATCCCTCATCCCGAGGGTTTTAATATTAATATATTTTTCTGAGCCCATGACTCCAACCCCAACACAGAGCACATGCATTTAAAAATCAATTTCTTAAAAAAAAAAATCAAAACAGCAGTTTCTCTTAAATCTTAAATACGGAATAAAGTTCATTTCGTTTTGTATCTTAGTGTTTCGGATGCTTTTCGAAACGGGACAATGTCTTCTCTATCGGTCCTCGTGTGATCTGGACAGCGATTGGCACTTGGTATTAAAGTCGGTCTCCATGAAGGGGATTGGCACACTCAATATAATACAACATTTACATTTGGTATGCTTATAAAACAAAGAGGTGAGGGGGGTAAAAATAAATATTTCACAAGCTACGACACATCATCCAGTCCCATGAAGAGATGGAAAGTAAAGTGGTCCTAGCTTCAATAGTGTTCAGGTAAATGGGATGAGAAAGGGAAGGGGGGTTTCTTCGGTTTCTCAGAACTGCACAAATTCTTTTGGGTCGGACCCAAATGTGTTCAGAAGATCTGACATGCTTGGAGCCCTACTTGTACTAGTGTTAACAGCTTACAGGAAATGTTAGGGACTTGTTCCTCAACCTATCAGGCGCAGACAGCTAAAGCGTCTATATGAAGCATCACCAGTGTCGTTTGGACTGGCTAAAGCTAATGGTAGCTTCTACAGCTGCTCTCTCACAGTTCCTTTTTCTCCTTTATAACTAGGTGTGATCTGTCCATCATGCTGCAACTAATGAACCCAAAATTCAGCTGAAGGCAAGCATGTCTCTTGAATTTCCCAGGCCAGTTGTATCAGCTAGGAAAAAAAACCCCTGAAATGCAGACCAGTCCCTCTGGTACTTGAGATGCTAAATCGACAGCAAAGAAACAACAAAAATGAAAGGTCAGCTCTGATACTGCAGTACAGATAGTTGGTCTTCCAACCCGGTCACATACATTGACCCTTTCTACATTGACCCATCCATGCTCCCATATTTGTGTTCTTTCGTAGCTCCTGCTAGGTTGGACAAGCTTTGCAAAAACGTTGGCAAAAATGCAATTCAACCTTACTAAAATACTGCATGATTGCAATAAAACTAACTTATCCATGCCAATAATGTGGGTTTTCACCCAGAAACCAAATTTCAAATGAATAACAAACTGTATTTCAAAAGAAAAACATTAGATTTCTCAATTTCTTGTCTGGATCTGAAAAGGAGCAAAAACCTTCCTGTATCTCGGTACATGTTCAATCTAAAAAAAAAAATAAAACAAAACAAAAAAACCCCACTTGCACCGTTCAGGGACTGCAGGTGCTTCATATACCATTTGCGATACTGAAAAAAATGCCCTAAATGTCACACTATTCACACAGAGGTAGACATTATTCTAGGGACGCTGGGTGGACAAACACCTTTGGAACAAGCACAACTTGAAACCAAAAAATAAAAAAAAACAACAAAAAAATGTTTCTACTGCTACGATAATGGCAAACTGATATGTTCATGTACATACAACAGGTCAAAGACACTGGCAGTAGCTGTTGACTCTGGCTTGGTCTTCAAAAGGGGCATCAGAAGCTTTTCCTGACTGTGGCATGAGAACAAAAAAAAAAAAAAAGGAAAAAGAAAGTGCATATATAAAATAAAATCAGACCTTTATAATATCATAAGTGTCCCCCTCATAGGACAAGCACGTACATTCTCTACAATCAATAGCTTTATCACTCATCAACCCAAATTCATATTCATAGTGTTATCATCCTGAGACTTCCATCCGCAATGTTAAGCAAAAGAGTCATCTCAATCCACAAATAGAAACTAATAACAGATATACAACAACTCCAGGGTCATGAATTACGCAAAAACCAGTTTGATTCGTACATTTCAGCATGTTGTAAATCGAAGTGAGACTTATCCTTTGGCTATAACCAGTTTATTTACTGTAATAGCCCGTCTATGCCGTTATGACATTGAGACCAAAATACTAACCAAAATACTGATTTGTTAACATGCCTGCAGCTTTTTTTGTCCATAAAATAATGGGGTGGGGAAAGTGTGTATCTTTACACCCTTTGGAAATACTCGGCAATAAGGGGCTCTTGAAGGCCAGTCACCAAAGATTTAAGTAATGATTCAAAAACCAGGGCAAAGAAAATGAACCTTGGTACGGTCTCCAATGATCAACCAGTGGCTGATACCTAGACCGTAAAACTCTGATCCTCAGTCTCTTAACTGTTTCTAATCCTTCAGGTTCAACCCCCTTGTCTTCTCATTGCCTGGTCTGAGAGGAATTTGTGTATTTTGTAGCCCTTGATGAAAGAAAGAAAGGTAACCTGTATAAAATTTAACTTCAAAATATTTTTTTTCTTTTCTACCAGAGCAGAACTTACACCATGGTGAACACAAGCCAAAAAAAAAACAAACAAAAAAACAAATCAAGTCACTACTTATCTGGTTGTAAGCTTAGACCAAGCATATCTTCTATCACTGATAAAAGGTGGTCTTCTTTCATATGATACATTTTCCTATGTTTTAAGCATTTCACTTAAATATCACAAGGAAATTTGAAAATCCAAAAGACACAAGTGTAAAAAAAAAAAAAACTAACCAAAAAAGAAAAAAGTACTTGGATACTGTACAATAATATACTGTGAAAATGAGCCAATAAATGTTCTCAATCTGGGGAGGGGGTGGGAGGAAAATGGAGAAAATAAAATGTGATAAAAAGCTGATAGTTTCATCCATCCAGAGTTTTATACAGCAGAAAAGACCCCGACGACTTCAAATCTGGTCCATAAATTAGATAAATAAGCCATCCTTTATTTACTTTAGCTGATCTTTTTCCTCTTAAAAATCATTTAATATCTTTATATGGTGAGTACTACCATTCACACCATGAGAGGAGCTGTACTCGTGGTCTCCTTGGAAACCAGAATGAGAAACACTTAGGAAGTTTCCTCGCGGTGACGTGTTTCTTTATATTTTCCACCGACTATTGCTCATAACCACATATTGTCATCCAAACGTTGCGTACAGCTACATGTATGTCATGAATAATCATAGTGAACCAAAAAAAAAAAGTAATCACAGTATCAATATATTGTAATTCATAAGAAACCAACCAAAAACCGTACACAATTACGAAGAGTGGATTTTTTTTCCTTAGTGTACCACAGACTTTTTTTTTTTTACATAAGCAATAATGTGTATAGTATTTACAAATATAAATATACACAATCATTTAACTTCAGCGCTTTAACGACTTCCTGCCCCCCTTCATTTTAACGCTACCTCCCATTCCCAAACCTAAATTAACCTATGTCTCCACAAACTCTTATCGTTAAGATGTCTCTGCAATAAAAAAAAGAAAAAGACGTAAACAAACAAAAGATTGTGTGCGTCAGGGCCACTAGTGACAATATCAGATACGCCAGAACTCAACCGAGTAAACTGAGGACATATCTGTAAGTGACGAATATACTCGCAAAAATGCGGAGTATTGTACCAGCAGGAGCCCACGTTGCCCTAACATCAGTACTAAGCTGACAACTGATGCTAAATAATAAAGAAGAAAAAAAAGGCAAGGAAGGAGGAAGCAATCACTATGGAAAATACTTAAGAACATAAAATGGGGGAAGGAAGCGATGCAACCATCTTGAAAACTCATGCGAAATCTGCAAAACAATACCTACTGTGTGTGAATATAATCCTGTCAATGGTTGTTTAACACACCGATTTCTGATTTCATACCCATTTGTTGATTGGGTGCTGTTATAATTCATCTGATAGCAATAGAAGTATAGATACTTATGATTAAAAAGTTTTTTTCTCCTCCTTTCGATCATCTCAGCAACATACAAATTAATTGGATTTGTTTAAACTCTTTCTCTCGTGCGTCGTATCGTTATGCTTTAGTGTGCATTCTTGTTGTTTTCGTTCATTTTCTTTTCTCTTTTTTGTTTTTTTTTCTTTTTTGCAATTGTGATGCTCACACTTTTAAGTTTACATTCATCGATGCAAGTTGAAGACTAGCCTTAGTGAGATCATCTCATCTTTGTGAGAAAAATTCTCCACAGCATCAGTGGAACCCAGCTGGAATCTCATCCGGATTCAAGAATCCACTGGAATCCTCCTGATTATAGAGGGATCGAACGGATCCTTTCGTAACTTCTGGCACCACAGCGATTGTCCTTGTGTCCAAGTGTGTAAATATGATGTGACTATTTTTTTCTTTTTTTTCCTTTTTTTTCTGCAAGATGGTCAAAACCAAAAATGCAATCAATCAATCAATCAATCCAGGCAGAACAAAGATGATGTGCTTGGTGGATGTAACTGGAAAAGAGGAAAGGAAAGGGTGAGGGACATCACTTCCAGTTGCCATGCCAGCATATCTTTGTGTTCAGTTCCTAAAACGCACCTGCTGGACTGTATCCATGCTGTTGCTGCAGCCATCCCTGCCTGACCAATTCTGCTACTTCAAAACCCCTTTTGTGTTTTTATCCCCTTTTTCAAAATGAATGAGGATCAAAACAAGTCACAGTCTATAACCCCACCCCCGTCATCATATCTGAAAAGGTCAAAAAATCCTCATGATCAAATTTGAGGAAACGGATGGAGGCCTTTGACATGAGCTGCCAGCGAGAGAAAGTGGACAGGCTTTGGCGAAACCAGGAGATGGCCGGAGTGTTAGCAAGAAACATCCGTAACACCCTCACACAGCTGGACGAAAGGGAAACCAGAAAAGGCTGGGAAACAGGGTGGGTAGTGGGTAATTGAGCATGTGTATGTTTATGTTTGAGAGTGTGTATGTGTGTGTCTGTGTAAGTGTGCGCACACTCTGTAGGTGCCTGTTCTGTGCTGAAGTGTGCGAGCGGCGCCCGGTGGCGGCTCACACCAGGTTGTACTCTTTCAGGTTGAGCTGCAGGATGGTGTCCTTCACAGCAGCAAAGACGAATCGGATGTTCTCTGTGTCTGTGGCGCAGGTGAAGTGCGAGTAGATGATTTTGTCACTGTCCGGGTTCAGGTCTACAAACATCTTGAGAATGAACTCCCTCGCAGCCTGCGCGTCCCGCTGAGGACCTGCAGAAGGAAGGCCACAGATAAGAATCCTGTTTTGAAAGGTAATAAATCGTCACAATTTATACGTCCGTGAACGCAAAGTTAACCTGTAATGCCAGACAAAAATAACTGCTCACATGGACGTCTGACTTTGTTTCTTGGCAGACGCACTTATCCAGAGTGATTTACGATCATTAGTTACAGGGACAGTCCCCCTGGAGCAACTGAGAATTAAGTGTATTGCTTAAGGCCACAGTGGTAGAAAGTGGGGGTTTGAACCTCCAACTCTGTGGTCATCGGGTTCACAGGCAGGTGTTTTACCCACTAGGCTACTACCCCTAGCAGCATGTCTGTGTTTATTCTGTCTCTTCACACAACAAATGACACATATGCCAGAAATATAAAGCATAAGGTCTCACAGTTTAATTCAGGCACGATGTAAAAAATCCTCTGGGGCAATGTTAGAAAATGTGTGGAAAAGGAATAATTTAAAAAAAATTATCTGGGAAGAAGGTCTTAAAATCGTTTTTAAAAGAAACTGAGAAAAGTACGACAAAACACTGGTGCTCAAAAGTGTAAAACAGTGCAAAACAATTTTACACACCGTGAAAAGGTGTTTTAATGATCACAAAATAATACAGAACAAGGAGAGAGAACTACTGAGCTGCCAGGAACTTGTCTCTTCACACGAACGACTGCTTTTTAAATATTTGAAATTTTTTTTATTACCATCGAACTCAGGAAAGTAGTCGACCAGGTGGGAGTAGGAAATCTTCTCCTCCAGAAGGTCCTTCTTGTTGAGGAAGAGGATGACTGAGGAGTTTTGAAACCAGGGATATGTGATTATCGTCCTGAAAAGGGCCTTACTCTCTTCCATACGATTCTAGAATAAAAGTGGGGAAAAATGCGAGTTTCATTGCCAAGAAAGGATCAATAAGTAACATTAGATTTCAAAATAACAAAATCAAGAAGCAACACAACTCTAATAATTCAAATCCATTTTACTATGCTTTTCCACAAATAGTTTCACAAGGGACAGAACGTACACCTCTAATAATTAGTGAATTCAGTGGCTGACGTATGTTCAACTGTGCAAACGCAGTATATATAATCTTAGTAGAAAAGCATTGGTAAAGTAGCCACACGTGAGCCTGAGATCACTATGCCCAATGCTAAGTGTCGGCTGGAAAAGTATAAAGTGCTCCAGCACTGAGATGTGTTGCAGTGGAATGGCAGAGTGCCATCCAATAACTGGAATGAACTGGAATGGTGCTAATCATCCAACATCCAAGCACCGGGCCTCACTAATGCTTTTGTGGTTGAATCAAATATTCACATTAATGTTTCAACTCGTGTAAAGCATTCCTGCAACATTTGATGCCGTTTCTACAGCAGAGGGCGGAGCATCTCCATATTAATACCCTTGATTTCACAAGAAGTGTTGGGCAAGCGAGTGTCTACAGACCTTTACATATAATGCATCTCTATGGTATAATTATGAAATAAGAACAGCAATCCACAGCTTCTGATTATGATGGAAAAGAAAATGTTATATAGAACAATGAATATACATGAATCCAGCATTTCTATTTCTGTGTTTCTTACCTCATTGTCAGACTCAACTAAAACCTGGTCATATTCACTCAGTGCCACCAGGAACATGATGGACGTCACATTCTCAAAACAGTGAATCCATTTCCTGCGCTCAGACCTCTGCCCCCCTACATCCACCATTCTGAAAAAGAAAAGGTGGATCAGAAGAAAAAAATGTTCTTAGTGCCAATAGAGTGTAAATAAACAATTTTCTTTTCTACATTCGTCAAATAGTTAGGAATACTAATTACAGTTAAATCACATTGAAAGACTAAATCCGTCTAAAAAAGATTTTGTGCCTTCAACTACTGTACTTCTTTGACAAATAAGAGAAGCAGCCTCTGATCACTAAAACAATTTGGTGTTGGACTAAAAAAAATCATTTTTAAAAATCCCTTTCGGAAATGTAGGTGTAGTTTACGGAAATCAGACATGTTTGATGTCCAGAGTTTGATTCTTTGGCTTTAAATAGGAGCACTGAAGCTTATATAGCTTATGTGAATGGAAGCTCATACATGATACAACACCTAAATGATGAAAAAAAAATCTCAAACAGAATTTTATTTGGTTCCTGACATGGTATGACCTGCTGGTATCTGTATCAAGAAGGACAAATGTATCCACTGGGATGTCTACAATGGGACACTAAACATTACATCCTAGCTATGTTGGCATTGTAGCTTCAGTGCAAAACTGTATTTTATATAAAAAGGTAAAACGTGGTGTTACATTGTCTTCAGACACCAAACACATCTTGGCCGATCGACAACATCTGCTTAAATGTATTAACTGTGCAAAGTAAAGTTTTGCCAAATGATTCCTTTAATGGTTTACTGTGTTTTTTGAAAAATATTTGATATATATATGAATGTGTGTGTGTGTGTGTCTCAACTCAGAGGCAAGTTCTCCACAAGTGAATTCAAACCAAGCTCCTCTGTGGCACAACTCTCTCAAAGGACCTTATTTTTGGGTAACTATGAGGGAGTCTTCTGAGGATGTCACTTGTGTTCCTACCAGTACACTCACACTATGTACCATGCACCCTCCTTCCTCCCCAACACCCCAAAAAAAGGAGCATGGCAAGGTAGCAGGCTTTCAAAACATTGCAATGTGCCCCCATGATCCCCAGTGAGTGTTCAATTCACAGCATAAGCAAAGCAGTGATGTGACATGGCACAGCTCTAGTGAAGGGCGGGGAAGAGAGAGAGACAGAGAAAATTCAGGGAGAGAGGGAAAAAAAAAAGAGCGGTGGCACCTCTTCTTGGTCTTTAAGATGTTGAAGGAGCTGTCCATCCACAATAAATGGGACTATAACATTTAGGTAGACATGTTTTGATTGAGGACTTGAGGAACCACAAAGAATTTAAGAGCGGCGGCTTAATCTATACTGTGTCTAAGTGTTGTAATCAGAACTTGTGGTAATGTAGTAACAAAATGATGAAACTAGTTTGGAAGAAAGCAGGAGCAAAAGAAAGGGGCCTGTGGAATTGACCTCACAATGAACTTCCTCTTTCAACTAACCACACAGCTTCCTGTGTCTGCCACATGAGAGGCATTCAGCCATCGAAGGAATCCATTCAGATAGACCACAGCGTTTGTGTGTTAATATCGGAGTGTGTGTGTGTGTAAGCGAGAGGGACAACTTTTCTTAATGCAGATTCCAGACAGCAGCTTACCAAAGTCTTAATAAATAATCAAATAAATAAATAATGCATGACAAAGATGACCCCAGCCTGAACTGATTTTAATCTTTTAATCACAGTTTCTTCAGATATGCTTCTTTGAACTGGTTCACAGTCTGATTACGTGTTTGCCGCCTAGATTTAGCAGTTATCTACACCATTTAAATGTAATTACATAATAACATGAATGATCATGAATTGCATAAATGACAAACATGTTGCAAAAATGTAAAGCATGTTTATTTCTTTACACAGAGCAAAACTGTAGGCCCTAAATCGGCTTCTAAATTTAATTTTAGTTTCAAGGAGCCTAAGAAATGATGCATAAATCAAAACTACACAATGCTATTTATCACTGTTTATAAGGTTGACTTCTAAGGGTTAAACACCGTTCACCTGTGTACATGAGGACAAATGTGGGGAAACGAGTAAAGAGATAGATGGCGTTAGAGGCTGGCTTGGTGGTTGAGAGCAGGGCGGATTTCAGGGCGGACAGCGCCCCCGCACCGCTTCAGTCCTGAGCCAGCAGCCCACAGAGGGGCCTTTGATAAATGAGGCCCTCTAGGAGAGCCTGCCTAAAATAAAGCTCCTTCACATCGCCGTCCTCATTTCCTTCAGCCGGGGGCTCGCTGACCTACTTCCAAACATGCACGGGCTCTATAATGTAGGACGAGTTGCTCCGGCAAAACTTCAGAGCGGACACGGAATAGAGGGGAAGAGAAAAAGAAGGGAGGAAAAATGGAGAAAAAGACTAGAAAGAAGAGAAGAGAGACAGAGAGAGAGACAGAGTGAGAGTTAAAGACAGAGAGAGCCGAGAGAGAGACAGAGACAGAGAGAGAGAGAGAGACAGAGAGACAGAGAGAGAGAGAGACAGAGAGACAGAGAGACAGACAAAGAGACAGAGAGACAGACAGACAGACAGAGAGAGAGAGAGAAAGAGAGACACAGAGAGAGAGAGAGAGAGAGAGACAAAAAGAAAGAAAGAAAGAAAGAGAGAGAGAGAGAGAGAGAGATAGCCCGCGCTTGAAGAAAAAGAACAGTGAAAGATGGAAAATAAAGAGGTGATGGTTTATTATACTTTTTTCTGTTATGAATACTCTGGTTCTTGAGTATTATTGTTGGCCATCACTGGTTGAATCAATCGGTGAACAATACAAGCCTCTTTAGCCTGTTGATTAATTTAATGAATCCACTGTACTTCTATTGACCTTCTGACAGGAATATCATAGCCATTTGCCTAGTCACTCAGAAAAACGGTATCTAAAAAAAGGGAGCCTTGTTTGTCTTTCTAGACAAGAGCAAAAGGTTTGCGGGTTGGTTTTCATACCTCAAGATGAAGAAAAATCAATACATCTACAGCAAAAACAACTTTGATAAATGCTGGGGTACAATTTGATATCTTTTAGGTCACAAACCTAGACCTAGACTCAACTTGCCTATCAACAAGGTACATGTATTGATGAAAGTCATTTCAAATCCCTTTTCAGTACCAGCACCTAGAAAAGTGCGATCGAGACTGAGAGTGTGTTCTACCTGAAAATGATGCTTTGCAAGTCGAAAGGGTACTCAATGATCCCTGTGGTTGGGATTCGAACCCTAAGCACATCCTGCTGGGTGGGTAGATAGGATGATTCCGATATACGATCCAGATCGGACAGATAGCTAGAGAGAGAGAGAGAGAGACATAGACAGAGGCAGAGAAAGAGAGAGAAAAATACAGAGAGACAACAATATAATGGAGACTAGTAGTGAGAGCATTTACAGAACAGATACCCCTTTCTATTTCACAAGGGAGTGATCCAGTCCAGTGCTAAAGGCCTCTGTGTTGGGCTATTCCAACTGAGAGGTGCAGGGCTGTTAGTATCCATCACACCACTACTTTCTCAGAGCTGGAGATGCATCCCACTGGAAGCTCTCTGGGTCTGGCCAAGGTTGTCTTACAAAAGCATAGTTTGGGCATCTGCTTTCTCACAATGAATGATGGATTTTCTAAAAATTGTCACTTATACGCTTAGTTTAAACACAAACAAAAATATTTCTCAAAGGGGAGCAAGACTGTCGTGGGAATTTAACTGAAGACGAACTGATACAAACTTGCATTGTGATTAAAGTAACAATAATTATCCAAGTGGGTGCTTAACCACAGTGAACTCACTTATTTAGTTCAAGTTTTAAATTATTAGTCACATCGGTCAAATCAGGGCAGGTCCCAGAGAGGCTGCAGTATGGGGTCACTGATGAACGTGAGCAGGCTTTAAACAGTGTGCGAAGGTGTGTGTGTGTGTTTAGAAGACAGAGGCCGTGCACTGCAGCAGTAGTTCAGCACTTGGTGGGATCCAGCACCGGTACCTGAAGATGACATTCTCCAAGTCAAAGGGGTACTCTATGATGCCTGTGGTGGGCACACGCACCCGCAGGACGTCCTGCTGAGTGGGGATGTACCCCGGGGCTGTGACACGCTCGAGATCAGTTAGGTAACTGCAGAATGAAGGCCAATGTAAATCCAGACAAAAACCTCACCCAACACACCCACTACTACAGCACGCACGCACACACACACACACACACTGATGAATATTAACCCTAAGATTATTTTTTTTTTTTTAGCTATTTCATCCAACTTAAAATATTAGGTTCTTCTTTTGGGCCACAAAAAATGTACCTTTTGGCTGTATGTGTTTACACACTATGTGCAGGAGTCTGGAGCAGGTAATCATTCAGGATGGCCAATACAAACTTTACTGTAATTCCAATTTCCAAAAGGGGAACAAGCTCCTTTCCCCAGTAAAAAATTCAGTTTATTATTATTATAAAATAATATATTTACAACAGTAAAGTCATACCACTGTAGCAATTACAATAAGAGATTACCAATTGTGTTTGTTTTACACTTCCAGTTCATGTATCTAGTTTTTTTTTACTCTGTACTTATAAATATAAACAAATATTGCCATAAGTATTAAAAAAGACATTTTGTATTCAATGAAATTTATAGGGAAATACAATTCACAAATAACTCATCATAGTACTTTTTTTTTTACAAAGCTGCTGTTTGAGAGTTGTCTCTGATTTGTCTCACATTTGTGTGTAAATTGTGTGTAAAGCTTTTCTGGCCTTTTCTGGTGTTTCTTTTTTTAAGTGAGAAGTTTTGCTTAGGTTGTATAAACAGATGACTGGGGTGCAGTTGAGTGCTTCTAGTTCTCTGTTGTTCTTGCTACTTTCAGGTTGTTCTGTGACTGTGAACTTCTCTCTTACCTTCCAAATCATTAGGCTGAGAGAAAACCTTGCACGGCACACCTTGCATAAACTGTCTTAGTCCATATGTTTGTACTAATAGGAATGTTTAAGGTCTCTGCTAGGGCCCTACATCTTTCTTCACTGAGGTGTTTAATAACAGTGTACATGAGAGATTTAGGAAGCCACTTTATTGATTTGAGTCTAGCTTTGCAGGTATGAAGAACAGATGTGGACTACTTTAAGCACTGATGTACGTCACTCTGGTTAGTGTCTGCCAGATGCTGGAACTTTACTTTAACCATGATGAAATCGTCCTTACCAATAGCAGCGTCTTAAAACGAGACCAGGTGCAATTTATGAGAACGTATTTGTTTTATTTTTAACATTAATATAAACAATTGTATTTTAATATAGTGTCTGAATATGTGTTTCCTTTGATTACTTTTTTTAAAATACTAATGCTTTTGAATACATATTGTTTATCATTTTAATTTCAAATGTGAGTATGACGGTTTACAGAATGTACGTATGTACATACGAAGTATGTATGCATATAGTAAGTATGGCAAATGACAGTGCAGAATTTCTATTTTTAGAATTTCTAAGTTTATAGGAAAAAAAATTAATATACAATTTTACAATAATTTAAATCATTTAAATTCAGCAAATAAACAGTGTATTAAATTTTTTCCTACTAGAAAATTAATTATATCCTCTAAGACAATTAACCAAACGTAACTTGACAGGGACGTCAACATTTTTGCTTATAACTACAGATTTTTGTTGCTGTTATTTAAAAGTAAAACTGGATTCTGTGTTTAATTCAAGGTATTGTTATCTACAAATTCTGAATGAGGCCCAGCCCTAATAAGAAGTGGCCAAAATGAGAGCCTCTTGGGCCTCTTAATGGCCAAGCTAAATCACTAGCATGTAATATTCACTTACACACACAGGGGGCACTGTTTTGCACTTTTCACATAACACTAATTTTGGACTCTTCAACAAAGCCTCATGCGTTTGCCAGTTAAAAGCTGCAGGTCTGTGATCCAGCAAACTCATTCAAAAAGATGAATCCATCTGTTTTATTGCAAACACTTATTAGTGTTCTGCTTCTGCTGAATCAATGCTACATTCAGATGCGCTCAAGGACTGCATCTGAGATTCTTCCTTTGAGTGTGCGAAGTTTAAAAAAGGAGCATTCTAGGACAAAACTCTTCACTAAGTCTTTACATAAGTTATGTGGGTTCAGAGACCCAAAGGTTAGAACACATAGGGAATGACCTTAACAGTCCAATTACACTATACTGGAATGAGTCCCAATTTCTCTCACTTTTGTTCACGAAAATATACTGAAAGACATATATACTTACATTAAAACATATTTCATTATATTTGAACTGAATTGATTCATTCACACACAGAAACACACACATACACGATGAAAAACCATCAAACTATTCAATTGTCTCTGAAACACAACTGCATGATATGGACAAAATGGGTTCTACTGTGATTACATTGATGCATGTTGCATTTGTAATACACCTTGCAATACATTAAAAACACACTGAGGTAACAAGAATAAACTTGCATTACTTTAAGGTCTTTTACTCTTTAATTTTACTGTTGATTGATGCTGTGAATCAACTAATAAGGTCACCCAAAGAACCTCAACAGGAACATCTGATGATCAGAATTCTCATAGCATACAGTGATTTTTCCCCCTGTAATTCATTTAATGGAGCAGTTTGCATACTGCAGCTTTTTATAGTGATTACAGCAAAAGTCTGTATTGTGAGAACAAACAAAGGATATGTTGTGCAGCTCTTGCTCTTCTAATTCAGCATGAACTTATACATGAAACGTTTGTGTACTCACTATTTAGTGGAGTCAGAAAGCTGGTACTCCCTGCGGCGGTCGTAGGCTTCCTGAATGCCAGGGTCTGACCACAGCATCTTAATGGCACTGATGTAGGGCTGGGCAAATGACGACACCTTCTCAATGTCTACCTCCTTCACCAGCATGGCGTTGGCCTATAATTACATGTATTACAGAATTCAACAAATTGAGAATATAACAAAAATAAAAATGACCAGCATATAAGGTTGAGAAAGAGAGACTGTGTATGCAAAGACTGCAGAATTACTGCACAATCACCCCAAATGTAGTCAGATATGATGTCTACAGTATCTTATGTAGACTAATGTAGCTAAGAAGTAATGGAAGCTTACAACTCATCAGTTCGCCGGTATTTTTGTCTGTACACTTGTCTGTTTTTATAGATAATGTATGAACTGAGATACGGCACAGATAAATGCACAGAAATGTTTGCTTTAACACAGCTCATAGTGCTGTTTATAGCTCTGCTCTTGTCCATTGTCATAGATAACAATGTGTCACACAATGTCAGAAACCAAATAAACAAGACTACTTGAGATTACTTAAGGGGAATTCCACCAAATTGTTATTTCTTTGCATAATTAAGATGTAAACAAAGTCAGCATAGCTTGGACCACTGCTACACTCCAGAGAAATTACAAACTTCATGTAGTTTGAGGCAAGTGTGATAAAGGCATGCAGTTTGCACAGTGCTCACTGATTGGGTAAAAGCTTCCACTAATTGTTAGCTACATTAGCCCTGGAGCCCTGGAAAAACTGGGTAGTAAGCACGTCTTTGCTGATGTACATTAAGGATGTGGAGGGAAAAGTACAAATGCACCATGTACACAAAGGCATGGTCAAGCTCTGCTCAGCTGCTTTATTACACCATATTTCTACTATTCATTATGATTCTTTATCTAATTTGACTTGGTCTTCATATTTTGGTACTTTGACAACATGTAATTCCTCAGCACCATTTGCAGAGAGGCAGCTTCACATCATGATGCTCCCACCTTCACATTTCATTGTGGGGGTATGGTGTTCTTAAGATTATACACACAAACCTACTTTTCCAGCGACAACAATTTAACTCCCTATTAATTAAAACACTTTGATTAATCCTTTATGAGAGAGTCTTTAAAGAACAACCAGCAATATTTTATCAGAATGCTTGATTCTTTAAACAGCCAGAAATTCTCAGAATCTACAGCATGAGATAAGTAAAGATGCTCACATCACATTATTAAAACATTTAGTGATTGGTTAGAGGGCTCCTTTACATACTGTAATCTGCAACGATAGTATTATAAAGGGCAGTATCACAAAACTGTGTAGCCCTAGTTCAACAATTTGGGCACTCTTGGTTATACAGTAATCCCTCAGTTTTACGTGGATCAGGGCTCGCGGATTCAGTCACACGCTGATTTTTTTTTGAGAACCGAACTCATAGATTTACGTGGAAATCTCCACAATAACGTGGAAACTGCAAATATCCTCTGCCTTTTTTGCATTTTTCAAACTCCACAGTTCGGTAGATCTCCAGGAGACCTTTCCAATGAGCCTTCATTAGTATTTTTACCCGAGTAGATGTCCCAATACTTTTGTCACGCAACCTTCCGAGATGCATTTCTCAGTGGGGAATTCAAATTAAAAGACAGGTTTATCTTGAAAAGAGGTGAATACGGGTTTACCTTTACATTTTCTTTAAGGGTAATGCATTAAACTGAAATTAAAGTGTTCTGGGAGTATTTTGGGGGGCATATTTAGGGTTTACATTATAAAAATAATAAATAAATAAATTTTTTGGCATTTTTTTTTAACCAAAACACAACAAAGCGGTTTTTCCACTATACATGGGTGCGCTTGGAACGTAACCCCCAAGAAAAGCAAGGGATTACTGTATTACACATTTTGTTGTTTTTAGAAGTGAAAAGGCAGTAAACAATCACTGCAGCAAACTTTAAAAAGTCTGAAAATGTTAACGCAGAGTTATTAAAGGTGTAACAATGCATTAAAATCTCGAGACATCATAATGCAAAAACTGTAGTGATGCATCATGGGAAAAAGCATTCTATTAATTATACCTAACACACCTACAACCAGCATCACTCAACAACCCACAACTGGCACATTCATGTCAAACCACACTCCTTCAGCCTTGGACACTCTACTAATTCTTTAGTACGTATTTTCACTTACTCAACCTTCTGGTTTGGCATATTCTTGGGCCACATTCTTGCACAGCTTTTTTAAGACCTAACCACAACTTTCTAATTAAGTTCAAGTCAGGGGACTGTGAAATCAATTCCAATAGCTTTAGTTTTATGATTTGGGGTTACACTTTGTGGTACACTGTTCTGTTGTGCAAGTTAGTCTCTTTTTAGCTTTGGTTTCTTGACTGAAATTTAATGAATTTGCTAATATTTAGTGCAACCCATTTTCCATCTCTTCATGCAACAAGGTGGTAGGTCAGGTTTTCTTCTGAGAACTCTTTTGTTTGCCACCACTACTATTTTAGTCAAACCTTTTTGAAGGTTCTTTGCTGTCTAACAGCGGTTTTTATTTATCTTTCTACACAGCATACAAGTTCCTGAGTTTTCTTGGTCTTGCAGATCTTGCCTCGAATTCCTCATTTCTCATTAACTCCCATTTCTTAAAGGTATTTTCGACAGTAGAAATTGTGAGATGAGCTGTGTGAGAAAAACGCTGCGACATCCTTTTATAACCTTTTTCTGCTTTGTAGACATCGCTTAGCTTTATACTCAGGTCCACATGCAGCTGCATAAAGGAGCCAGTGGTAGTTGACTACTGGCAAAAGGTTAAAAAAAAAAAATCAGAAAATTTACTACGCTCTGGAAGTGCAAGACAAATCTTGATCCACCTAACCACATACACCCAATAAGTTCTATAAGGTTCATAAGTTCTGACATTTTACAACTGAGAGTAACTTTTGCACATGACAAAATTAAGACATATTATTTTAGTTCATGTCTGATTTGAAACCAGCATTCATCACTGATTTGAACGCATTCTTCCTCACCTTGTTTTGCTCATACTTGTAGCCAATTTTCAGTGTCTCAGTGGCACGGATCATGGCCTGCATAGAGGTGAAGATGTTCTGGTAGACCAGTTTGGTGAATCCACGCTTGTCTTCGTCTGTGTAGCCGGCGCCATGGATGATACGCATTTGTTTAATAAATGTGCTCTTGCCACTCTCTCCCGTACCTAGAGAGGAAAAGAGGACAAAAGATTAGGTATCAGCTTAAAAAATGAATATGAACATTCACAAAGATGCAAAGGAAAATGAGTCAGAATGCAGAAATTCCATGTTGCAATCTTATCATAAACAATCATAAAACAACTTTGCAGATATTACAAAATAAACATTAGAGAATCCTTGATTTAATAAGGTAAAAGGCTTTTGTATTATTAAAAGATTTTTCTTAATGTGATTTTGTTGGTTTTGTTTGTATGACAATGTCTTGATTCATCCACACACTGACAGTCATCTGGAGAGTCTGAGTTTGGTCAGAATGTTCACAGAAAACAGTAAGGCATTAGGGTGATCTGTTAAAGGGTTATTTGGATAGTGCTTCCTTCTGCAATACTGGTATTACATCAGCAAATATCAAATATCAAGAACACCTTATCCGTCCAATATGCATGGTCTTTAGAATTTAATAGTTAAGAACATAATTCACACACATCCATAACTTTACATAAGGGGAGGTTTAGGCACTAAGAATAAATCTGTGCTGAATAACTTGGCCTTTAGTGGGGAGTAAAGGTGCTGCTCCACATCCTGACTCAGCACTGGAGCACCTGCCAAGGGTTGCAGTTTTCAGGAAGAGGAAAGTTATATTGGGCAGCTACAAAGAATGCTGAATTATAAGAAAGAGAAAAAACCCTAATATAATATTCTAATTTTCTGCAATATTAAATTTGGGGGATGTAAAAAGCTTTTTTAGGGGTTTAAATGTGAAATGGCGGGTTCAAAAGCGTTCTTGGCTTTTGTATGCAAAACTTGTAAAATAGTGGCAAACCTGACAAAGTGCTCTTTGAGGAATATGTTGTCTTACAATATGCCCGGTATGTGTTTAAAAATCCATTTCAGCTCAAAACTTTTATGGTTTAATGTGAAATGGAGGGGTCAAATTTTTATTTAAAACTGAAAATAACCAGTGAACCCACCAGTGCTTTCTTGGTTTCTGTACCCAAAACCGATAAAGTAGTGATAAATCTGACAAAGTGCTCTTGGAGGACTATTTTGTCTTACAATGCCCTGTATGTATTTAAAAATCCATTTCAGCTCAAAACCTTCTTAAAACTATCTTAACATTTCAGGCATCAGGCAGCATGTTTGTATCTGAAGTAAACACTTTGTAAGGGCTTTCAGAAGCATTAAATGCTGCAGATGTCTGGTCTGGTTCACTGCTATGACTCAATATATTTCCCAAGAACAGAGAGTTTCACATTAAAGTGCTTGTAATGACTTTACTGAAATCTTTATCAAACATATTTTGAAAAATAAAAAAATCTGTGGAATTTCCCTGTGCAATTAAGTTACAGTTATTAAGTGCCATCTGAAAATGTTCTACATTTTTCTTGTACTGTGTGGTTTTATGTACCAATAAATGTCAAGAGCGGTTTTAAATGGACGAATAACCAATTTCCAACTTCTTTTTATCCTTTACAATTAAAAGGCTGTTTTTTCCCCAATGTGTCTTTAGGACTGATGGAGGTAAATGACGTGTGCTGTGAGCGACTGCCCTGCACAGACTCTACATACAGCGACACAAAAAACAAAATGTCAGTGGGGTAATGAATGAAACAAACTTGATTCTGACAAAACAGCAGCATAACTCAACCCAGCAAAACTACTGACTATTACTGATGCTGGGTTTACTCCATTTACTGATGTTTCTTGTATTCTCTCTCTCTGAGAGTGTAGGCTAAGCTGAATAAGATTTAAATTTGATGCACTATACCTTTGTAAGAAATAAACCACACATTGTTTTACACTATTTTACATAATAAAGCATCAAAAGGGATACTATCCGTAACTCTTCGACAACAGAGCTTCAAAAACGGCTCAGGATAGAAAGCCCAAGTGTTCTGCCCCGACTGATGACTAATACACACACTGATGACGACTGAATACAACGTTAGAAATGTTTTCTGGACATGGTGTAGGAGTACTCTGATATCTCTATTTTGAAGTGCTGGATTTAATTATCAAACCAATGTAATGTCACACAGCTTGTGATGACATTTAAAGGAAGGGAATACTTTAAATATGATTCAATTTCTCAAGTACTCTCAAACTGAAAATACAGTTCAAAGATGAAATATATGCAAAACCATTTCTCAGTGGTGACTGGTGAGAAAACAACCTGATTAATGAGCACTTCAAAAATGTTTCACACTGTGGCACTGATCCAGATCTTACATTACACAAATGATCTCTAGGCTGCTCTATACATCTGACTTATGCCTGTGAAAAGCAGGCAAGGACAGAACATGGGTAACTCATTCATATATTTCACTAATTTATCATGGTAAAAATCACACTGTGACAAAACTGTGTTAAACAATGCGCAACTGACTAAAACCTAAATGAAAATCTGGACATTGTCACATTAGAGGTTCATTGTCAAATGAAACAAGTCATGAAATTTTGGTGCCTTACTTGCTAGCATGAAAAATAAATTAT
>JBBPCY010000039.1:33308722-33325936 GCA_037974405.1 Brachyalestes nurse
TTCATGAACATGTTTTGTATAGCCCATAGACCTATTATAACTAAAGTGAGTTTTGCATAATATGTCCCCTTTAATATATTGAACTGAATATCACCGTCCAAGAGGGTTGTGATCAGACGTCCAAATACTGAAATTCTGCAGATATACAGATATGGACAGACCGATGCAGTATAGACATAATCTGCCCATCTGGCAGACTAATCATGTTTTCCTGGGTTCGCCCATATGGACGCCTTGGCCCTCCTGTGAGGAAAAGTAAAAAGTGAATGTACTAACATTTAGTCACAAATTGAGTCGTGCCACAATAAACTATTAGAGATTTGCGTGCGATCTGATAGCTGTCTGTGATGTTTTAGTTGGCAACAGCAGAGCATGATCTCAGACAGAAGGAACATTAAAGTAAGTTAGAGCAGATTGCAGTAAGTAATAAACACATTTAAAGTGCATTCCAAGTCTGAAATCAAGACATCTGTAAACTATTCACTCCCATGAAGCCTCTGTTTGAGCTCCCTCCTCCATCTTGTACCCATCTTTCTCTCTCTCTCTCTCTCTCTCTCCTCTCTGTCTCTAGGACTGACTGCTGTGTGAGAGAACTGTTGCTATGAGCGCAAGTCTATGCACACAGTAGGCCATTAGAGTAGTTAAAACACTTCGTGGCTGCGATATGCCCATTATTGCCCCTGCTCCCTTCCAGCTAGAGCAACTGCTTCAATGCGCGAGTCTCTTAGTGAAACTATTCAAGTGTCATAGACTGGAAATTAGGTTCTTATTGTAATGTGGAGAAGCACTTTGGACATCTACATGTGTCACTGACAGCTATTTTCTTTTTCAGAAGCCTGCATGGTAAAACTCTGCAGAAACAGTATGACAAACTGGAGCAGGTAATCTATTTTACAATTTGCTTCTGCTGTAAATTGTGTATCAGCCTCTCGAAGGGGAGGCGTCTGCCGGTGAAATGTGATATTCTGTATTTTGCTAGTTCTCCCTGCTGTGCAGGCTCACACACACACACACACACACACACACACACACACACACACTGAGAGAGAAATGCAGAGACAGCTAGCTCTCTTCCCGGCTAGTGCAGCCGGAATCAGTGCAGTAGTGTGCGTGTGCCGGGCGAATCGATGGCAACAGAAGCGCCATTTTGGAGCCACTTTTGTTTTCCCAATCGACCTCGAAGCTGGAGCTGCAATACCTGCCATTAGTGGTGCGAGGGCTTCCTCTCTGATATTTAACACACCATTGACCTGAGAGAATTTAGACGAAGAGAGAGAGTATTGATCATATTCTTCACTCCTGGAGAGCCAGGAGAGCTCCTAGGTTTTCAACTATAATACTTCTCCTGCGTGGCGTGGCATTTAGTGAGATTGATTGCTGCGAGAAGAAGCTGTTTATTAAGATGGTGTTACCAAGGGTGGCCTCAGGAGCTAAGCAGATCTACTTGAACAAAATACAGGGGTTTAATCATCTACAACATGCACCATGTCCCCTGCCCAGGGTCCCACACTGTCAATCAATCAGCAGTCGGCGGCACGGTGTATCTTGGATACCAGTCTGCTGTAACATATGCCACTTCTGTTGTTGACAGGACTCCTCGTCTTGGAGAAGGTACGAACCAGGCTGAGATGTTGTTTGTGAAGCGTGTCCACGATCAGGGCCATGCAGGATTTGATCACGGCATGTGGGCGCGATGAATCAAGCTCCAACACTTGTCCCCTGCTGCCAGTAAGCCTAGGCCAATATTTCCCAGTCTATTTATTGGGGATGCCACTACAGTCCACATTTTTGTTCAACACTCTTCACGGTTTCTTAAAGGTCCCTGGCTTGGGCATGCTCTTCTTGGAAAAACTTTAATGGGAATCAGTGATGCTGGGAGACGGGTTAATCATCACCCCATGATTTCAGGATCGTTACTACAACTGCAAAAAGGAAAAAAAAAACCCATTAATAATAAAAACTATCAAATCATGTGAAGGCAGTAAAAATCCAGGAAAGGGCCAAATTTAGGGTGGAGTTTGTATTTTTATTTTATATTCATTTTCATATTTCTGGAGTAGCCCTGTACTGTTTAAAACTGCATTTTCACAACAGTGAGCCTGTGAACTGATTGACTTAGGGGACATGCCAGTTAATGTTCCATTTTAAATTTTGTGTTTAAAGTACAGACTGGAAGTATATCCTATTCATAAATTGTTAATGCTTGTGAACTCCAGAAGAATTACTTTTAATATTGTCCAGAAAGAGAGAGCAGAGAGAGTGGGGTGTGTAATGGCAGTTTGATGTGTATGTGTATTATATATTTCTCACAACAATGAACAATTTTAAACTAAATATTAATGGCATTTATTGATGTGTAGGAGTAAAAGCTGAGTGAAGTACATCAGAATGGAGAACATTTAAGTGCCATAATTGTTTCATTTTCTATTCCATCATCTCACTAATTACGAATGCCAGTATATACATATTTCATTCTGTTACCATGGTCTAACATAGATGAAAGACTTCAGCAACTTTTGTTGGGATAAACACTACCTTTCATGTGGATCCAGGCTTGAAAAAAAGTTTGGGAAATCCCTGCTTTAGCAAACCAAAATTGTTTTTCTATTTCATTACTCCAAGGAGTCCATTTTTGACATCTTTAAAGTGCATAACTGGGACTGCTGTGGAAGAGCTGGTGTAGAGCAAAAAAGTGGACCATCTGGAGGTCCCCAAAGACTGGACTAGAAATAGGCCATGCACCCTAGGTGGCCTGTACAAGGGTGAAGATATTACTGGAAGGTCATGGGACATCGTCAGTGAGTTATGGTTCATTCAGATGTTCCTCTTGACTCATGAATTTCTGAGTTTGCTACAAGAAACAAATACTCAGCCAACAAACTCATAAATACAAGTGCTAAATTTAGACAGCTCCAATGTTCACCTTTGTTTAAGAAGTGATGTATCACCAGTCTGAACATTTTCTAAATAAACACAGTACAGCAGACTATGCTGGAGATGCCGGTAAGATCATAGTGGTATTTATACATAGTTAGAACGTATCTACGAAAAGTCATACAATTTTATGAGAATTCTTGAGGGTTTTTTTTAGGTTTTTTTTGAGAACCATTTGAATGCACCATTGATTAAGTTTCTCAGTGCAGTCCCTGTGGCCCTCTAGACAGTCTATTTAGTATGAAGTATTACATGTTCTTGGTTTATGTTCACTCAGAGCCAGGATAGACTAGAAATGCAGACTGTCTGGTAGTTCCAAAGACTGGTTTGGGAAACACTGGTTTATAGGATGCTCTCCATTTCATTTTATTGTTCACCTGATAATAGATAGCAACTGCAGAAACACATGTTTTAATCACATGCAGGCGTGTTATCTGTAGGGTTGGTCTATCTCCCCAACACTCCAGCCATCGATTTCTCTCTCAATATAAGTAAATCATACACTACTCGGCTATATTACTCCATATATGGTACCTTTAAGGTGTGTTCACAAAAACCTGCCCAATATGGGGCAACTGGTGGCCTGGTGGTTAAGCATCTGCCCAGTGATTGGAAGGTTGTGGGTTAGAATCCCAGGACTGCCAGTAGCACCACTGAGGTACCGTCCCCACACCCTGCTCCCTGAGCACCATCGTTGGCTGCCCACTTCTGCACTCAGGTGAATGGGTTAAATGCAGAGGACCAGTTTGACACAGCTTACAGTGCTGTCAGGCAAAAGCAACATTAAAGAAGGAATTCAAAGTAAAAATGAAGAACAAGCAGGTTCAAAGAGATTGTCTTGTGCTGATCCCCGCTGATGCCATAGTCGGGAGTACAAAAGAGCATAAGTGGCCCTCACTCCTCTCACCATCACTCAGGTACCTGTCAGCTGTATTAAAAGAAATGGTGGTTGCGTCAGAAACAGTTTGGAAAGATGTCATGGCACTTGGATCAAACGTTAGCCCAAAAATTTCCCAGCTTGGTCATGGGGATACCTACACTATTTGGTCAGAAGTATTGAGGCACCTGACCATTACATCAACATGGATATTAATGATATTGCATTCAGATACATAGACTTTAATATGTAGTTGGTCCCCCTTTGCACCTGTAACAGATACTCTTCTTGAAAGGCTTTCCACAAGACTTTGGAGTTTCTGTGGGAATTTGATGTTGGTTGAGAAGGCCTGGCACACAATCTCCGTTCCAGTTCATCCTAAAGGTGTTGGATGGGGTTGAGGTCAGGGCTCTGTGCGGGACAGTCAAGTTCTTCCAACCATGTCTAGATGGACCATGCTGGAAAAGAAAAAGTAGGCAGTTGGAAGCATGGTGTTGTCAAAATGTCTGATGTGTTAAAATGGCCCTTCACTAAATGTAAGCCCAAACCCTGAAAAACACTTGCTGTAATGACAAAAGACTCATACCCAACAAGCAGGACAGGATCAGTTGGCTAAAAAACCTGGAGGCTGCATCTGACTTTCATTCATTCATTTTCTGAGCCCCTTATCCTAAGCAGGTTCGTGAGTGATCCTGGAGCCTGTCCCAGCAGTTATAGGGTGAAATGAAGAGAAACACCCTTGACAGCTTGGCAGTCCATTGTAGTAGTTATGACTTCAACTGACAATTTGCATTCCAAAGAAACCCGTATATCAAAGAATAGCGGTTAGGAAGTGCCGTACATGAGAATGAGCATGAATGCATAGACATTTAGACACGTTTAGGCAAAAGCATACTTTCCCCCTCCTGCTCCCTATCTCAAGGAATTTCCATTAAACCATGCAGTTAAGAAGAAGATAATGACAAAATAACAACAGGAAACCTCCTGAACAAATATTCAAATCATAATGATAAACTTAAATGAACCATTTTCCCAGCATGCCTAATAAGAAGCCCGTAATTAAAAAATTAGTTTGATTGTGTTTTGCACTTATCTCAAAAATCAGCTCTTTTTGTCTTTACAAGTAACATTTCTGTTAGATTACATCAAACTAGTGAAAAAGTTCTCATCTTTTAGGTCATGGCATTCTGTTGGCACTTTGAATTGCAACTGAGTTTCCACTGTTTGCATAAGGGTGTCCAATCAATTGTCCCTCCTATACGAAGCCCTAGAATCTTTGGAACAGACCCTTTATGAAGAGTGAAGATCTTTGGTATGGTAATGTAATGACTCTATGATATTGGTACAGTCATCATGAAATATTCACACCACATAAACAGCAGCTTGCATTTTCAAAATGTAAAACGATAAAAATAAAAAAATAGCTGCTGAAACCTAAGTATAAACACAGTTAAAGTCTAAGCAAGAAGAGACAAAATGGAGGAAAAAAAAATCAATTCTTCTGTTTTATTGTCTCCAGCCCTGAATCTCTAAGTGTGTGTTCACCATTTTTCCCCCTCATTTCATTTTGACTTTCAGATTCCCAACTCATTTTTCAGCTCCCTCCCTCTCAGCAGGTCTCTTGTCCCTTATTGTTCTCGCACCACACACACGCACTCGGCCCAGGTCCACAAATCAGATTTAAGCTGTGCTGCTATGTGTCTCGCATTATTAGCCCTGAGAAATACCGTGCGCAAACTGTGGCCAATTAGAGAGGGGATGAATCAGAGAGAACACGGACCCCCCCTTTCCTCCCCCTGCTGAGGACAGGCACGCACTGTGCGCTCAGAGTTTTCAACATGTTACAGTAGGCACAGCAAATAAAGCCAGAAAGGACTCAAAGTGACAACAGGGAAAGAGGCAGAGGAACAAATTCAAAGCTTCATGGTTTCATTACAAACAAACAGCCTTTTCTTTGCATTTGTTGTCATATCTAAGTGAGGAGCTAAGACCTCAGCTGCCTTCTGTGATTCACACACACATATGTTCATAAAAGGTTTTAGTGGCTGGAGGCTTTTTCAGTTAAAGGAATGGTTTGGCAAAACATTTGGCAAAAGGTTTACATGGTTTTCAAATACGGGTGATCAGCCAAGACATGTTTGGAGTCCAGATTTGCTTCATTGAACTGGAGCTAAGAGACCAGTGTTGCAAACACTAGAAATCAAATCTTTTCTCTCAGCTGGATCAAACTGCACCCAGTTCTTCATTTAAGTGGCACTGATTTGCATGTGTGGTTTAGAACTTACTGTACATCACAAAACATAAAGTGCATCTGAACACTGCAGCTTTTTTAGACAACAGGGTCTGTTTTCACAAACCACTTCAGGAGAGGGTCTACTGATCTAGAATACATTTCAGAAGAATCTGGATGATCCAGGATGAGCCCTCCTTGCAATCCCTAGCCCTGGTGTTTTCTAAAATGACTGGTCGTAGTTAAGTCTGTACTACTTGGATGAAGACCTGGAGGTAGCTTGAGTGGGATGAGAAATATTTTAGGAATGTTTTTGCAGAAAAGGTTTTGATGACTATGCTTCAGCTTCAGTTCCGAACTAAAAAATTTAGCTTCCTAATGTATCTTGACTGATCAGCCATAATTGAGGAAAGTAAAACTGTGTAGATTTTCTTTTTTCATTTAAATCATTACTTTGTTCATTTTAGCACAATTTTACCCTAAATGTAGTCGACCAAGCCTGTTGACCATGACTGTTGTCGACAGTTTACATCTTTAATTAAATACCATAACTAGAAGCTCAGCTAATGTGCTAGCAAGTAAGCAGATACATCAGCACAACTATCACTCTTGCTTTTGTGGTTTCCGGCATGGGCACCGGAACCATTATAGCGGGGGGGACATATCCTCCCACTTTTCAAAATCATTCGTTTTGTAACCCCCCACTTTTTGTTTCCTGGAAAAAAGCAGAGATTTGTGCACACTTCAAACCCCCCCACCCCCGAGGCTTTGCCCCAACATTAAAAATGCTTCCGGCGCCCCTGGTTTCCGGCACTGTATGACATTTGTAAAATAGTTAAAACATGAGTCTTCTTTTAAAAACAGCTGCAGCCTGACATTTTCCATATTTGTAAACAATCAATATAACTTAAATAGTGCTGGAAACCACTTAAGCAAGTCCATTTGAGATGATGTAACAACTCTGAGTGAAGTAAATATGATTTAGGCTTACAGTTTGCACATTGTCCTGGCAGACTGACTACACTTGGGATTGGCTGCAAAACTGGGAAAATGTGATTTTTCTGTCACTGAAACTGTCAGTAGTTAAATGTTCCAGTTAAATTTAGTTAGGCCCGGCTGGGCTTCCAAACTTCACACTTTTTTAGCAAGCGTAATCATTTGCGGCATATAGTTTATAATAACACACTCTGATCCCTGTAATTGTTGTGGTATAATGAAGTTACATCTCAAACCAGCGGCTTGTTCTGGAAACTCGTCCGCGAGGGCATTTTCCATTTTGCCATGACGGGAATCTACAATTAGCTGAAAGAAAACATTAATTTATTTGACGGGAAGGGGAACGATTTGGGGTAATTGTCTCAGCAGGCCTGACTACCTGACTGTGATTGCAGCACTCTCCCTCTTTCGCTCTCCACGCCCTGTCGCCTCTTTGCTCTCTGCCTGTCGTTCTTTCCAAGCGTCGGGTTGCAGATCCGCTTCTGCACCTGTCTGAGTGATTAAAAACCTCACACCCGGTGTGCAACAAGCTATGTCTGCCCACATGGGGCTACAAAATACAGAAAGCATGTATCTTGTCATCAGCTAGAGATGCTGCGTTTGAAGAGCTTGCTAACAGAGCACGTGGCGCTTGGTGTTGAAACTGAACGAGATCACATGCCTGAAACTCAGCGGGGGTGCTGTGGCTCACAGTTTGAGCCTCCCTGTCTGATGAAGGCTGTCCAGCGCTGGGGGCCTGTTTTAATCCAACTGTCTCAAAGCCTAAATACTAATGCAGCGCGATATATGCTAATATCACCACCTGTGTGGTGTGTTGCTTCAGTACACTTTGGCCTTGAACATGAAAACACATTAAAAATAGATGTCATTTTCATTTTCTGACACATTCAGGCTCAAATAACACAATTGTGTGTGATATTTTTTCCTAGTCTAATTCATTTTTCATGTTATATTCCAAAAGTCATTCCTCAGTTCAAAAATGGCTTGTTTATACAATTACATTTACCCTGCGGTGGGCTGGCGGCCCATCTAGAGTGAGTCCCTGCCTCGCGCCTGTAGACACCGGGATATGCTCTGGGTACCCATGACCCTAGTAAGGATTAAGCGGTTACAGAAAATGAATTAATGCATCAATGAATTAATGCAGGAAATTTACCATGATAAAGACAAAAGCCATCAAACGTATTCTTATTAGTCTGCATGTATTTAAAGTGTGATGAATGCTGTTTTGAGTTGAGATTTTTGGTGTAATTTTCAAATAAAAAATTTGTATATTGTAAAAACAGATTTTATACATTCATTTAGTATCTGGGGTCACCTGTCATGTACAGGACCAAGGAAGACGTCAGTCATTACTTCATCAGTCAGGCACTGGTGTACACTGAAATTTTGCGCACTTTTCTCATCCTATTAATAGAAAATAAGTTTGGTGGTGGGTTGGCTTTTCAGGACGAAAACGTATCTTCCCACAGAGCAAAGTGTTCAAGAGGTTACAGGTTCAGGAAAGCTCAGCTCAGACATGGCCAGCACACGCATCTTGATCTGACCGAAAATGTATGGTGAAAATAATAAAAAAGGTCCTTGTAAGGGCTCCATCCTTCAAAGCTGATCTGTCAACCATTATTTGGAAAACAGCTTGATGGGGAATGCTGTCCTTTATTAGTGAAGTCTATAACTTAAAGAATTTAGACCATCATTAAAACCAGATTAAGAGCAACAAAGTACTAAAAGTACTAAATGTACTAAATCTGTCAGGAAAATACGGCATTTATTAAAATAATGAAATGTATAGTCCCTTTCATGAAACCAGATTGTTCAGCTATTAAATGAAATTTCTTTTGTGCCATATTTCCTATGTGTTTATTTGCTACAATGTAAAATGTCAAATTTGCTACCGCGTAAAAAAACATCCTTTAAGTGTGATGATTCCATAGTTACCCATAATTTTCTGTAATTTAAGTCCTTTAAATATTACATCTATCCTGTTCTCCCGTGTGATTATGTTGACCGCTTTCTCACATTCAGCCCCTACTAGAAGTGCCAATTGCTGTTGTATTTTCATGCTATGATTTCCGGATCACGCTGTTAAAATTGCATTAAAGCCAAACTCCCAGTGGAACAGCAGTGGTCGCAGTCGCTTGTCACCCAAGCCGCTGGCACATGAAGCACCATTGTGTACTTTCCACCCCACTGCTTGAGAGGATTGAAGACACCCTGATGCAAAATCACAGTGTCTCGCTGTTTTTTAAAAGAAGAAGGAAAACCTCCTTCACTTTGTTAAACAATACAGAGAGGACAAATCCCCTCTCCCACCCCTTCGAGTGATGCAGGTATCTCATTAAACTCCCCATGGTCGTCCTCTTGAGTGCCAGTCAGAAAGAGAGACAAAGAGAGAATGAGAACAAGAGTGTATAATGACAAGTTGTGGTTGACAGCCATGACTGAGGTTGTTTGTGTTGAATAGAGCGATCTGAATTCGTTTGAATCATTACTCCACTTAATCTGTCATTACAACAATCCCTTTAAGTGGGACAGTATAAAAGAAAGCATGCACAACTTCACCTAGTCTAGAACCTTTAAGTTATATGGAGGTTATTTAAAGTTTTAGAGAACTATTACTGCTTCAGAGGATCATCCATGAAAAGCCTCTTCTACAGAATTACTTCTGAAGAACCCTTTTTTGAAGTTCACTGCTGATCATGGACTTCATCTTGCAGACCACAAATGACTAAAGGCAATAAAGTGAGAGAGAGATGGAGAGAAAGATGTGAGATAAATGTGTGGGTGAACCTCATCATCATTGCCATAGTGTCTCCAAGATCTATTTTTGCCGCTCCAGTGACAACAAGTGTGCAACAAGCTAGCAAGGAATGCCTTACAAAGCCCATCTGTCTTTACGAAAGCAAGGCGGCAATAAATAGATCCAGCAATCAAGGGTGAAGGAGGACGCTTCTGGAATCAGCTTCTGCTTTGTTGCTCTCTCAGGAACATATTGCTCTGTGTCTCAATTTAAATCAAGCTCAGAAATGTTTTTGGTGAATTTTTTTTGTGGAAGATTTTTGGATCACCAACCCCAGTCTGTCTTACTGTCCAGACGGTGGCGTGGCTAGTCGAGCCCAAGACACTGGCAAAAGAGACCGAATGGGCAAACCAGCAATTAGTCAGACTCGTGCGTTTGTGTTGTCTGAACTTCGGGGCTGGCTGGGCTGATGACGACATGCCAAAACCACCAGCGTTTGAAGGAAAATGCAAACAGCGACTGATCCAGTCATTTAGAAAGGTTTTCACAGCAGCCATATGCTCAGGCGGCTCAAAAGGCACATCAAATACCAGACTGAAACCAAGCAAATGAAACTAAGCCGCAGTTTTTGGCGGATGACAGCGCCTTTAATTCTGCACCATCATTCTGCATCTCAGATCCACATTTACATCATTTGCATCTACTGGATGAGGTTTGTGTGCACATAGTTCACATTGTTTTTCTACATACATATGAAACATTTTAAGGAGAAATAAATAATGTGCTTTTTATGTCAAAATTCCAGTCAGATGTATTCACAGAGTGCTTTTAAAGCTGACGTTGTTGCAAAACAGCTTTACAGAATCTGGGTCCAAGCCCCTAGTGAGCAAGCAAAGGTGGATAGAGGCAAGGAAAATCTCCCTCAAGCTGGAGGACGAAACCTTAGGAGGAACCAAGAGTGAAAAAGGAACCTATCCTCCTCTGATCCACAGTGGATAGAAACAGAGAATAAAAGAACATCACTATGGAGATGACGGACAATATATGAGGCAGAAGCGTACGGAATTACCCACTAGTCTATAGTTAGAAGAAGTAGGAGCGATTAACGTCTGTAATTAGTGGCAGCAGCTTCAGTTGGAGTCAGCAGCTGCTGGTGTTCCTGGTGCTTCAACTGGTGTGAAGGACACATCACCAAAGGGCCCCAATTATGTTCGATCGGCTCGGAAAAATGACTCCAACAGCCCTGGCTTTAACAAGCTTGCTAAAATGGACAGACCAGAAGGGTATCAGAGATGGAAGTGGTGGGATGAGAGCTCTAACATCATGGTTTACTTCACTTTTCTGAGTCCAGATCTACACCTTTTATCTAACAGGAATAATTTAGTACTAAACGCCTGAACTTGAATACAGAGACCATGTACTAATCTTGACAATTAAACAGAAGACTATTCCAAGGCTTGGGGTCTTTGTATGAAAAAAAACCTTCCCTTGGTGTACCTTTATTATTCTAGGAGCTAAATAGTCAGCAAGTTTATAGAGGTACTCAGAGGTAAGGGTACTTAGGGTATTATCGATAGTATGTATGGCTATAGAGTAAATATAAGAGTAAATATCCATTTATCATATGTGAACACACCACAGCACAGCACACAGTGTAAACAGCACAAACTTGTTCTCTGCATTTAACCCATTCACCAAGTAAAGCAACAGGTCTAGCATTTAACCTGATAGCTCTTTTGTTGTAAGGGGCCAGCCCTGAGTTGGGCCTTCAGCTGCGGTGTGTTTCTAGGAGTCTGTCTCCTTGAGACTAATCTGGACTCTCAAGTTTTCCTTCTACATTGACATTTACAGCATTTAGCAGACGTTTTTATCCAGAGCTACTTCCATTCCCTAACACAGTCACCCTGGAGCAACCTGGGGTTAAGGGTCTTGCTCAGGAACCCAGTGGTGGTTTTGCCGAAGGTAGGATTCGAAACTATCACCTCTTGGTTCAGAGGCAAGTATCCTACCCACTAGGCCACCACCACCCCTTCTAGAAATCTCCACTGTCAAGTTTGTTTCGTTTTGGGAAAACATCTAAACGGTTCTCCTCTTGTATTATTTTAATAGGAACCTTTCAGTTTCAACCTTTTCTGGATCCGAGAGTCTGTCCCTCTTGACATATCCATTTTCTTTTTCCTATTTCTGCCCCTTTTCTGGGTTTTCCCGTAGAAGGGATGTGACTGTTCTCCCACCACTAGTCAGCAAGTTCAAGTCACACTCGTGGTTAGATTTTTAACCTTGCTATTCCCTGCTTGTTTTAAACTTTGCACTTGGGGTCTCTTATTCCAAGTGGTGATCCATTCCACGACAGCCACCACTTATTACCAAAGTTATGTGAGATCCAGTCTTTTATGCTCTTTACATAATCCTCAGTCTCATTACACTTGTGTGTCAGTGGAATCAATGGAAGCTGATCCCATGTTTGTACATTACTGTACCCAGTGGCTTAAAAAAAATAGTAGAGGTCTTAGAACAGAATAATTTCACAATTATACACAACTGTCTGCTTAACCCAAATGTAGTCAACTAGTGAAGCCGTATTTGGTGTCTGAAATTGACTTCTTTAGTTTTGCACCACAGCTATGATGTCTACACTGCAAATGTATACTAGCCAGTTAGCATAGTGCAAACTGCAAGCCTGAATCAACGCACACTTCGTATAGCACTCAGTTATCATACAGTCTCAAATAAACTCACTAATGTGGTTTCTGACATGACATACTGTGCTCTATACAAATGGACAACAATACTCATGCTGGTGACCTGACCATCCTGAAGGCTGAATTTCGTATGTGGACGTGTGTAAATTTAATTTTTTTTCAACAATCTCTTGCTTTAAACTTCATCCAGATTCAAACATTGGAGAGGCAATTCTAACGCTGATGGAAGATAAAATGCAGTTTTTGGACGCTCTGCAGTCTACTGGACTTTTGCCTCTTTAATCAGCCACCGTTAATGTTCTGTTTAAATGAGGGATTCACTTCAGTTGAAGCCTTGTGTCTGAACGCAAGGGTGGATTTTTCTCCTAGCTATTCACATCCCCCATAATGATGCCATTCAGTCAGTCCCATGGGCAACACTTCCCCTCCTTTACTCTCACCCACTGCTGGTTACATTATTAAAACGAGCCTTTTTAAGATTCTCCAACATGAGCAATAGTTTCTAATAGTCTTCCAGAAGCTTCATGCTTTTTAGTTTCTTTGGGTTTATGTGTAATAGTGGTAGATTTAAACTCCTCCAACATTCAGATCAATTCAACGTTATTGTCACAGCAGATTTCCCACCTCTCTCACTGTTGGAACATGCCTGGCTCTCAAAAATACAAAATACGAAAGTTCAGGACAGAAAGTTGACAGATAATAGGACTAGAAAGCTAGAAAGCTAACAAAATAAGAACTTAGTTCTTTTGAGATTTTTAAAGGACAGTAGGTCCACAGTAGCCAGGAACAATTTGGTTCTTATTTTAAACTTAAAATAGCATTAAAGCACATTAAAAAAACGTTCTTTCAGGATTTCAGTATGGCAAAAATCAGGAGAAAATTATGTCAATAATATGCATAAATCTATGGCTTCCACAAATCCATAAATCCAGTTTTAACCATCGTGTGTTGTAAAATTTCCATAAACATTTCTAGAATTATAATTTTCAGTTTAAAGACAAGAAAGACCCTTTTGTGTATCATGTATCTTGAAGGTGGGAGGAACTTTTGAAGAACAATAATCAGTTTGAGGATGGGCTGTTTGAAATGTGTTCTGCTGTAATGCTGAAAGAAGGCAGCTATGTAAGATTATGGCTGGGAAGCTGAATATGTGTATTTATCTGTACCCATCTGCATCAGTGTCTATTCTTTATTTTCAAATATGAGGGGCCAGTGGTTGTATGAGGTATCTGTGTAATTCATGCTTGGTGTTGTAGTTTGAGATGCTGGATAAAAACACAAAAAAGGACTAGAAAAATCACAAATCATGTCGAATTGGTGAGTAATGCAATGAACATTCCAATCTGTTTCATGACAAGTGGCATTAAAAGACAGTTTTAGGCTGGAAAGTTCCCTAAGTGGTCCCATTGTACATGCATAGGCAGTATGTATATGATGAAAGCAAAGTAATAGACTGTATTACGCTGTATCAGACGCTGTATTAGTATCTCCTTTTTTTTTTTTACAATGAGCCCGGTTATATAGTGATGCAAAAATTCTCACCTGATGCCATTAACTGAATTTTTCACAACCCCTCTGCCCCCCCCCCTCTCTCCCCCCCTCTCTCTCTCTTTAGCTCTTGTGGCCAGTCACGTGTGGAGTGTGTGGGGGTGTAACTTTTGTAATTACTCTGATAACAAGACTGTTTTTCACAACTGATACTTCTCCACCCCTCTCTCTTCTCCCCCTCTCTCTTTCTCTCTCTCTCTCTCTCTCTCTCTCTCTCTCTCTCTCTCTCTCTCTCTCTCTCTCGCTCTTGTCTCTGTGCAAATGTTTCGGCTGCACAGGATGCCAAAACTGTCTGCATTTTTTTTTTGGAAAGAAGAAGAAAGCATCAGTGTAGCGTGGCCAAGCTTCGGTCCAAACATGAAAAAACAAAAATCTAACACGAAAAAACAAAAATCTCAACAGATAACCACAAAAGTGACTTGGCTAATTAGCTGCATTTGATGCAATCTGTGCTTGATTAAATCACTATTCTGTAATAAATAGTAGCTTTCTAACCAGTGTAATGGTTCATCACACATGTTGACTCTCATAGGGTCTTTTTATCTTGCTATGGTATCTATACTTTGGATCACTAACCAATTTTTATCCACATCACTACAGTTCTCAACATACCCAGTTGCTCACCCTCAGTCTCTAATATCACCCCTTACTTCACTGCCCTTTACTTTAAAGTTCGAATCGTGTGATAGAATATGGCATTAAAAGACATTGTTTCCAATTATCTTCTCGGAGCATGAGGAACGAACACGAGCAAGTGTCTTGCCCTGTAATAGAGCTGTGCCTTTAATCAGTGCATCTCTCTGAGGTGTCCAGGGATGGTCACAGGAGCCATGCTAATGGCACTGCTGATAGAGCTCGGGGATTCAAGGCACAGTGTATGATGCAGTATTTGTTGCCTTTGGCATTGTACTGCCGGATACACAATGCTGTGCTTTTTTAATTGCACCCACAACAGGAAAAACCAAAAGCCAACTGGCCAACAGTGTATTTCGGGGCCACTAACTCTGCAACCTCATGGAAACAAATGATGAAATTGTTATTATTATGCATTATATTCACAATCTCTCTTCTCTTAGTTTACTTGTCTTGTTCTTATTAGGTCTGTCTTGAGGTATGGCCATGTTCCTCTGGTTCCAAAAGTCAAGAAAAGCAGCAAGAAAGTGTACAGAACAGGAACCTGAAAATGAATTCAAGGCACTTTCACTCATCCCATCATTAAGATACTGAAAATAAAAGCTGTCATTTCTTTGAATGAAGATAATGAATCCACAACAACTATTCCATGATGACACCCTCCACAAGATCAATTAAATGATCTGCAAGGAACTCTCTTCCAACTGCAAGAACCTGAAGAGTCTTCAATAGGTATTTTTGCACTTAGCCATCAGAATTTGCAGTGCTAAGAGAGCTTGATTAAAGTCAGTTAATGTGATTTTTTTCTAGGCCTTAGTGTTATGGTTTAATTTTAATTTTAATTTAATTTTCAGACATGCAGTAAATTAAAGCAGTGAGGAACGAAAGTCTAGACCTACTGATAAATCCCACTACAGTCGGTTACTTCAGTCCTGTAGGGCCAGTATCCAGTACTTCACCATTCTACTGAATATTACATAGTGTTCCTATTTAAAGTTTGGTAAATATTAGTAAATTGGACCAAAAAAAAAAGTTTTCTATGTGGACAATTTTACCTTGTGGACAATGTACCTCTATGCTATAAATGTACATAAAATAAATTTTAGTCCAAGGCCTTCTCCAAACCGTCATAAAACAATGCATTAGGCAACAATCAGCATATTCATGATGATTTCATGTAATAACTTTCTATGTGGAATCTTTTAGAGTCCTTAATGCTTGAAACTTCCGGTTCTTATCACCACCATTATGAACAATTCTGATGTGTTTTCTCTAGACATCACTTCACATCAGAGCACTGAATGACATTGTTTATGTCACACGCACCAGTCACGTCACACGTAGGGGGATCCAACTCCCTCCTCCCAGGCCATACGTCATCGCCATTGACCTCCAGCCTGGCATGGTACCACCCCGTGGCCGTCTATTCTCTCTCTCTCTCCACAGGGGAGCAGAAGGGCATGGAAGATTACATCACCAAAGGGCTTCACTACGGGACCATCCGGCCTGCCGCATGGTTCTTTGTCAAGCAGAAAGACTATAGCGGGCTGAATAAGCTGACCATCAAGAACCATCACCCACTCCCACTTGCCAACACCGCCCTGGATGCCCTCTCTGCTGCTTCCATGTTTACCAACCTAGGCCTGCAGAGCTCCTACAATCTTGTTCGCATCAGGGAGGGCGAGTGGAAGACCTTCATAACTCCCACCAGACTCTACGAAACCCTGGTCATGCCATTTGGATTGCGCAATAGTCCAGCAACAGACCACCAACCAACCCTCTCCAGGAGATCTCTAACCTCTTCCTGTTCCTTGTCGCCCCTGGTCGCACATCCTGCTGGATTACATCACCAGCCTGCAGGTTACAGTGGGAAAGGACATCATTCTCACCATTGTTGATTGCTTGTCCAAGGCTGTGCACCTGGTGGCTCTTGCCGGACTCCCCACTGCCAAAACTACCGCTGAGTTAGTATTAGAGCACGTAGTCAGATTGCATGGGGTCCCCAGGGACATATCTCAGACAGAGGGCCCCAATTCCAAGCCAAGTTCTGGAAGGCCTTCTGCCATCTGATCAATTCCACCTGCAGTCTCTCTTCGAGCTACCACCCCCAAACCAACGGTCAGACAGAACAGGCCAACCAACAACTGGAGCTTCCTGAGATGTTTCATCACGGATTGCCAGCGCTCCTGGGCCCGCTACCTCATTTGGGCTGAGCTTTCCCACAACCTCCTCACCTCATCTGCCACTGGGCTCAATCCATTTGATGTTTGCAACGGTTTCCAGCCTTCAATGTCCGAACACCAAGAACCGGAGGTTGATGTACCGTCGTGCCAGCAGTTTGTCTGCAGGTGCCGGCGGCTTTGGCAGCAACCTGCCTGCCTCCTTCCGGGTCCACCCCGTCTTCTACGTTGTGCGTACTGTCACATGCACCAGACTTATATATGTATAAAAACAGGAAGTAGGTAAAACACACTACTCAGACACCGAGTCCACATGCCAGCCCAACTCCTACTCCAGGCTACTGGTACCGTGAGTATCTTGGTCACCGTATCTC
>JBBPCY010000039.1:33357683-33369361 GCA_037974405.1 Brachyalestes nurse
GAGGGAGGGGTGTGTATGGGGTGGGTGGGGGGGGGAGAGAGAGAGAGAGAGAGTGAGAGAGAGAGAGAGAGAGGGAGAGAGAGAGAGAAAGAGAGAGTGAGAGAGAGAGAAAGGGAGAGAGAGATAGAGAGAGAGAGAGAGAGAGAAAGAAAGAGAGAAAGAGGGAGTGGGTGAGGGAGAGAGAGAGAGAGAGAGAGAGAGAGAGAGAGAGTTATTTGATTTAGGTCTTCTGTGAGCAGTGAGCATATGAGGACAAAATATCAAGAACATATTTATTACTTTCAAACTTTAAAACACTGCTGAATGAGCCTTTGGGCTGCAAGCTGTCCGGTGTACTCTGTCAACAGTATTGAATGCACAGGAAATACATCACAAAGAGGAAGACGGTCACTCTGCCTGAACGTATCAGAGTGAGCCATGTTTTTCCAGTGAGGAAAGAAGACAATAATGACACTAACACTTACAACATCAGGGCACACAACATGCCATCTCAGCATTTTCCCTTCACACACACGCCCCCGCCCACACCCACACAAGTCTGTTAATAAGTCAGAAACAGAGTGAACTCTGATCTCAGGCGTGTATGAGTGTATTTATGTGGTCTATGGGTATAAAGTTACTAAACTTTTTTGAGTATATACTGCTGATATCATGTACAATATTGACACCTCACTTTAATGTGACTTTGACTCAGCTTTTCATCTTCAGCCATATTTGATCATTGGTTGTAGATTTGCCAGGTATTTTTTAACCAAATTAAGCTTCATATTACACAAAGATATCAATATCCCCGATTTCCTTTGTCTGATTACAGGAGTATAACAGAATATATATTTGATGATTTGAATCAGATGAAAAGTCACTGCTGTGTGTAAGCTATTTTTACATATTATATTATTTTAGCGTTGTTCAACATAGAATAAAAGTCAGATCTGTCGATGCTAAATAGCTACAATGTGTTACAGCTGTTACTATGGCTACTGGGAAGACTGAAAATAAGGGCTACTTCATAATTGATCCTTTTTGGCACTAACTGACCCCGGAAAGGGGGTGGACCACACTGTCACAGATTTTGTAACCTAGGTGGGATTGACCCACTCTTATTTGTCGGTCTGTATGGAGACAAATGGCTGTTTTGAATTACTACAGTGTCTAACCTGGAATCCATCTTGGCTTTACAGATTACTAAAATTCCCATCTATGTAGATCAGTGCTTACAACATAGAGTCTTGTAGGCCCACCTACGCTGCACAATTTTGTGTTCTTGTACTCAAATATACCTGATTAGGCTCAGGAAAAGACTTCATTAGCTAATGATGTGACTCAAGGGCAGAGAAAACACAGATGAAACATAGAGCTTGAGCTGAGAAAACACTATATTTTAGATATACCTCATTTTTGCCTGATGGTTAGTTATACCTGATGTTTTATATTCTAAAATACAAAGTGGGTGGTAGTAGCCTTGTGGGTTAAACACTTGTGAACCTGATAACCACAAAGTTGCAGCTTCAAACCCCCACATTCTACCAATGTGTCCTTGAGCAAGAGACTTAACCCTCAGTTACTCCAGGACGACTGTCCCTGTAACTAATGATTGTAAGACGCTCTGGATAAGGGCGTCAGCCAAATGCCACTTTACCTTTAAGTAGGCTTTTCATTACTGGCTAATATACTATTAACTTATATACTATATATATACACCGCTGGACAATATATATCATTGTAATGTCTGCTTGATTATTGAACAAAGATGAATGTCTCTATATCTGACCTGGTTCGGACCTGCTTCTGTCTGTTTTTCTAAAAATGACACTAAACTTCACCTCATATATTGTTGTACACATTAACCCACAAACCACTTTTCCAGCAAACACACTATTTACTTTGTTTGCCTGTATTTTTGAACTGGTCTTTAAAAACAACCTGCAAAACCACTTCAACAAGCTAAAAAACTGGCAGGTTAAATGAATTAAATTGCTATAATTAACACAGTACTCATTACCACCACCAATCTTTATTTAAACTTGGGTTTACAATACCACCGAAACTAAAAACCACTACTCCTGTGTTATCTCAGCCTAGCTGTACAGATGAAATATAACCAAATATTATAAAACAGCTCATCCTCCAATAGACAGAGATGTAATCCTTAATAACACTTAATAAAAGTCAAGTCTTTTGTCAGTTTCAGTACCTCCCATTAGGTAACTTCCCACAGCTTAACTAAATTTAAATACAGCTGAGCCTTGGGAATTTACCCAACACCATTTGGTGTTTCTGCCTGCTTTGAAAAGAAATTGATGAGGGCCACATTTACTTGGGTAGGTAAAATGTGTATGTGTATGATTTAATATTATAGGAATGTCAATATAAAAAAGTACATGTTTTTAATGAGAAATATAATTCCTCAACAAACCCAGCCTGATTTGAATGGCAGAGTGTGCAGCGGCTTTGACAGAGCTCAGGGTGTGACAGACAGTTGTTACAACACCCACATACTTTGGTACTTTGGTAAAAAAAAAAAAGAAAAATTCACCCAAACGGCAAGTGCTAGGTGTACGGAATGAATAGAAATGAGACACCCACCCGCTCCTGCCCTGCTGTGTCCCAGATCAGAAATTTGTGAAGCTCATTGCCGCAGGGGACAGTCTTGGTTAAAAATGATGCGCTGAAAAACAAGCAAAAATATACAGAAATGCAAACCGTTACAAACACAGTGTGTCACAAAGGCTTTAGTGGAAAAGACAGCAAGGGAAACCTGTGATGTAGTAACCTCCTTAAGCACTAGAAAACAGCTCCTTGGTGTTGATATCATTGCGAAGATGAGATAAGAAATACACGAGATGTGTAACAATGCAACACTGCATCAGTGTATGCTGTTTGTCTATATTCAACCACTGTGTAAATGTCAACAGCAGGAATAGTGTCTTTAACACAAGCAGCACGGATCTGTGCCGGAAGCACAGCAAATGGTAAATTATCATCATACGGCAAAACAACTCTTTAGGTAGAGGTTTCTGCAGTTTGTGTTGATGCTCAAGGTGTCAGATGTCATGCTGACCTTTGTTTAGTGTTCCTATGTCACGTTGAACCAAAGTTACTGTAATTTATACCATGTAGTAACCACTACTAGGGTTTTAAAAAAAGGTGTGACACACAAATGCCCATAAAAAACTAAAATGAACAAATTTCTTTAATTTAAGGTCTTAGAAACAAATGGAAAAAAGACAAGCTCTTTGAACCCAGGATAACTTTCAGTTTCCACCCACAAGTGGGTGGGGAAACCCACAGAGGGAAGGGGCCCAAGAGAGTGGCCAAGCAATTTTACACCGTTTATATTTGTTAAAATTGGATTTAAGTCATATGTTTTAAGTGTTAAACACAAAGTAACACCCACCAATTCTCTTATGTAGGTTAACAGATGGCTGCACCGGCTAGCTGGGGAGAGCCATCCTACCCACTCGAAGAGAAATCAAGGTCAGCCATGCTCTTTAGGCCTATGAAGGCCTGATAAGCAAACCTTCACAATAGCAGAAGACAAATCAAAAGACGAGAAGTAATTTCCTATGGGTGTAGATGATCTGTAGCTGTGGTTTAGTGACAGGCGAGTATTGAACAGAGTACAGTTTCTCAATTTAGCCAGACAACTAAAGCCCAATGTCGTGTCTGTGCAACAAGAATAGAGTTTCATTTATGACTACATCAGCCTGCTTGTTAAACTGTTAATTAGCGCTGCATGACATGCGCTGTATAGCGGATTGCAATTACTCTGATAAACACTCCTGCTGTAATATTTAATAAAAATCTACACCAAGTCAAAGACCAGCCTGGCATCTTGCACCCTCTCGTGCTATTAGTATATTGCAAAGCACAACTCTGTGATACTGTTTATTAAAAGCTATATTGTGCCGATTGGTAGTTACATTCACTCTTGATGTTCCACAAGTATGAATATAATATAGACCCAAACCTATAAGCTAGTGTTTCGCACTCCAGTTCCTCTTGTTCTGCAGATTCTCAGGCTTTTCCAGCTCTAACACATTTGACTTACAGGTAACTTTGAATTAAGCTTTTTAAATGTTCTTATTAGTGAAAAGCCTTTCATTCATAATATTGTACCATTTATCTTACTTTCCCAAAATCCTCCACCAAAATGTAATGACTTCTGCTTGTCTTGAAAATGACTTTTGATGACATCTTTATGTGCCAGGATGAGGAAAATGATATTATTATTATTATTATTATTATTATTATTATTATTATTAAAATAATATTATGTTGCATATTCATCTCCCACCACCCCAATCATTCAGAGATAAAAAGATACGGATTCATAGCTCAGAGATACAGACAGTTTGCAAATGCATCCCAGCACAGGAGGAAAATGCACCACAATTTCTGCTTCGCACTGACTTTAATTAATAAAGGGCTTGCTAATAAGCTGGCGAATAAGCTGAATCAGCTGCGCAAAAGTAAGCAATCCACAAAAAAATCACAAGATTTTACAGTTGAAGGTTCCAGGGCCAAGACCTGAACCCAGTAATAAGTCTTCTTTGATATTAGTCCAACTGATTTTGATCTGATTATTGGGCCTATGCTTACATGTGGTAAGCACTAAGCTGTGGACTCACATCAGGATTTTAAGAACAAAAGTAGAAGCTGCAGAAATGTATCGCATCACCGGTGGTGCTTAGGGTTCACGGAAGCGAGAGTGAGAAAAATATCACAAAGCTTGTGCTCTTTGTGTTTCAATTCATACAAGCAGAATAATTGGTGTATTCCCTTGCTATAAAACAACGGAATGCGCAAACATTCAAATGCTTAAACAACGGCAGAAGCCATCACTGGTGCTTAAATTGCTTATTACTGGAACAATGTCATACTTAATTTGTGTATCAAGGTGAAAGCTTGCGGGATACATGGTGTGCAACAGATTACTGAGCTTGCTTGACTCAAATGTGTACAAACAGAATATATTACATCAAGGTATAACAAACAAAAAGACCCCAATAGAGAAAACATTTGAATCAAGTCAACCCACTGGGTATAGGCATCTACACCCTTGGTCTATGCGATGGTGCTTTGGTCAAAACAATGGCTACAGAACTCATATTCTCTTATTTTAGTGGCTTGTTTGGGTGCAGCTGTGAATTACAGAAAAGTGCTTATCTAAACAAGTCTAAGAAAAAACAACAGAAATGTGCCTTACTCAGCCGCAGTGGGTTGACTCATGAACACGACTGAGGCCATGCATTCCAGCACCAATGAAGACAGGATGAGGTCAGTTCTCCCAGTCCTAAATCAAGCTTATCTGTCTGCAGTTGTGGCTAATTCTGGACTTCAAAAGCACTTCTAGACCATAATGGCATGGCACAGATGGGGTACCCTGAAGATGATACAAAACCAACCCTTACCCAATGGTCGGACTGATGTTGTGGTCAAAGTGATCCTGGACGAATCGACAAACAATACTTGACTTTCCAACTCCTGTGTCCTGCAGTTAAAAAGGAAGAGAAAAGTCATGGAAAACACTACACAACATTTTTACCTAAGGCTTCACTAAGAACACTAAGAATAAGATCATTTAGGCTCATTTTAGCCCAAGCAAGCCCTCCCACAAAACCAAGTGCCTTGTCTAGCCTTGATTAAAGTTTAAATGGGTGAAAAATAAACGACATACACACTGAGGATTCACTATAAGGACAAAAGTATTGGGACGTCTGACCATTACTCCAACAGGGAACTTTAATGCATTTAAATACTTAGACTTTAATATGGAGTTGCCCCCCTCCTTTGCAGCTATAACAGCTCAACTCTTCTTTCCACAAGATGTTGGAGATTCTGTGGGAATTTGTGCACATTAATTCTGTAGAACATTTATGAGGTCAGGCACTGATGTTGGACGAGGAGGCCTGCCTCGCAATCTCCGTTCCAGTTCATCCCAAAGGTGTCTCGGTATGCTGAAGCATTAAGATTGCCCTTCACATAAAGTGAACAGGCCTGGCCCAAACCCTGAATTTAGAAATGTGTCCCAATACTTTTGTCCAATGGAAACAAACAGGATTGTAAGCCTTACATCCAAAAATGAACCTATCAGAGGTTTTAAGAGCCTTTTCAAGATTCACATACACTATAATACACACGTCTTTTTAATACTAAGACAACAACAGTAAAACAACAGAAATGGTTTGTTTTGTCCAGGTCCTGCTTTGTGTAAAGGGCAGTTTGGAGGTTGTTATCCAGTTTAGGCTAATCGGCCCATGACGCAACAGCCCTTTATTTTTGCTTTGGTCTTTCCAGGAATTTCATTTTTTGCTTAAACGGTCATGAATATATGTTTTCTGATTAAGAGCAACTATTAGTAGTTGTATTTTCAAATAAAGGGGAAGAAGAGATGAAAAGGCTCTAAAAAATAGGCCAACACCGGCTCAATTTGTTGTAACGTGTCCAGAATCCTTCTCATCACTGAGAGGAAACTTTTAGCCACTTCTTGGTCTCGGATTATGTAGATAGCATACATCAGAAACCTGCCAACAGCTTAAACAAGTGGACTACAAACGATAACCCACCCCAAGACACTCCTTTATCCTTTCTTTCGGGATTTTAAAGGACCCGGACCACAGACAGACGGAGGAATGCAGAGGGGACGGTTATTTTTCACTCACCCCGAGAAGACACACTTTCAGCTCCCTAATGGCCATTTCTCTCAGCCTATAACGGCTCCAGCATTATTCCCAGGCGTCTTTTCTGTCCTATTCTCTCTCTCCCACCATACCTACAGCCTCCTTTTACTCAATAAATGGTCAAATCTGTGTCCCTGGACTCCACTGACCATCTCCTGCTAATGGAAAACCGAGCCGGAGCAACAGGACACCGCGGCGCTGTCACTCAAGTCACGTGATTCGAACAGAGAACGGAGAAGGATTGAGTCTAGTGAACCGATGCTAGAGAACTGTTCAAAGATCCGATTCAATTGTTCATTGTTTTTAAGGGGGGGATAGGACACAATAGTGAAATAAATGTGGTCGGATTAATTTTTATTCACGTCAGCGTCATAAGTAGTAGCCTAGGTAGCACTCTCGTGGGTAAAATACTTGCCTGTCCCTGTTACTAATTATTAAGGGCGCCTGACAAATGCCATAAATGTGAATTAGAAGATTGTATCGATCCCGGAGAAAATTGCTTGTTATGACTGCAAAGACAGACAAACACGAACAGTATAAAATACTAAGTCTAAATAAATCCAATTAAAAATCTGCAGAAAACAAAGCTCAATATGAAATACGCTATGCTACATAAACAAATGTTGGGTATAAATACCATAGATAAGTAACTTACAGTTAAATAAATTACTAATAACACAGATGTAGTTATAATTGTTATTGCACGTAATAGAGATCAGTAGTAGATCAGTTTTATTGATATAAGTAATGATATTCATATGGTAAGATATCACACATAATCATTATGTTTTAGCACCGATTAGTACATTTCTCAATGTTGCACGTGGTAGACCATTGCACATCATAAAAAAAAGTGATAGTGATACCAATCATGATTTAAAACCGTTAAGAAACTGCATAACAAAGTAGCAACATGCTGTTGCACGGATTATTGCGTGGATGTGTGACAGAGAGTGCAGTCAGATGGTGGTGGGAAGGATGGATTTCCTGTGGGTTCAGTAGAGTGCTTTATGCAGATGAGTCTGTGGCTAAAAGTACTTCTCAGTTCTGCTACCACAACGTAGAGTAGGCGTGTCCTTTTCTAGAAATATATTAATATATTTAATATACATTTAAAATGAATTAAATACATTAGAAAACGTATATAGCATTTTTTTTTCATTAGCCATTGTCACAACATGAGGACAAAAGCCATATAACGTACTTAAGGCTAACTTTACTTTTTACCTACCCACACTCCCAAACGTGATCATATTTGCTTACAAGGACGAAAAATTAAAGAGGCTGTTCTCATTATTATTAAAATTAGAATATGAATAAGTTTCTACAACGAACAGAAATGGTGTATATACTTCGAAAGAAGTTCGATTCGATTCGGACTGGTGAATCGGTTCATTTGAAGAACAAGTCGGAAGAAAAGGCCGCCAGTAGGCCTGAACGCTAGTCTTTTATAGATAGCCAGCTTTTTTTATTTTTACATATTACAAACACAGTATAGTTACAAAGGTTTTTTCACGGCATTCTGTTAATAATTTCAGGACTAATACCTAAATAATAACTTCTACTACATCTCTTCTGAAAATAAAGAGGCATTAGCCTACTCAAATACAAACTAAGCAACTGGAAAGTGAGTAATACACTTGCTTCCTTACTTCCAGTGAAGGGCAATCTTAATGCTTCAGCATACCAAGACATTTTGGACATCATCATGCAGCTTTGTGGACACAGTTTGGGGAAGAGCCTTTTCTGTTTCATCATGACTGTGCCCCAGTGTACTAAGCAAGCTCCATAAAGACATGGCTGGAGGAGTTCAGTGTGGAAGAATTTGACTGGTCCACACAGAGCCCTAACCTCAACCCCATCCAACACCTTTGGGATGAACTGGAACGGAGATTGTGAACCAGGCCTTCTCATCCAGCATCAGTGTCTGACCTCATAAATGCTCTACAGAATGAATGGACACAAATTCCCACAGAAACTCCAACATCTAGAGTGGAAGCAGCAAAGGTGGACCAACTCCATATTAAAGACTATGGATTGAACCCAATACTTTTGTCCATATTCTGTATGTTTGTGTTCCACAGACCTCTACACAGCAAGCAATCAATCAAAATAAATAAATAAATAAATAAATAAATAAATAAATAAATAAATAAAGTCAGGCGGGTGTCTCCTTTAAAACAGCGGGCGGGATGACCTCCAGCAACCAAGAGATCCAACTTCGATCACAAAATGTCTGTTTCTGAAACACAGGCTCTTCCCTCCTCCACCCCTCACAGCGCGAATGAAGGGATCATTTGATACATTCTAAATTATACGTTTGAGGCGGAGAGCTTTGTCTGCTGCTCCACTGGAAGCTAAACGCACGGCGCGACATATGGAGACGTATGTGCAACACAGGCTGCTCAAATCGAGCGGAACACACACAAGCAATTGGGTTCATTGGTTTAGTCTATTTGCTATTAAGGGAGGTTTTGTAAAAAAAATAATAACGACGTTTTCCACATTAACTCTTAGATCCCTGGAGGTATCTTTCCCATTTTGCATACTTTTTCTTTTCTTAAACAATGTCTCACATCGTTCTCTCTTTATTACACACACATTAAAGCTTTTGGAAATCTTCAGCTTACACATACATTAGTATTATAATATGTTGGAAAAAGGTTTAAAAATTGAACTAAGTACAACTTTGTACAAGTAAGTCTGTCCCAGGCAGAGTATTTACAACTCTGTGTTCGTCACTTCAGAACAGTCAAAAGCGTCGATTACAGACCCACCCTCACACACACACACTTTTTTGACTATTAAATGACACCATTGATAAAATGTAGGGATGCACCGAAAGGATTTTTTTGGCCGAAACTGAAAACCGAAAATGAGGAAACACTTGGCCGAAAACCGAAACCGAAAGAAATTATTATACCAACTTTTTGCAATATTGCCATTATGACTGGGACTTTGTGTACTTACCTCACTAAAGTCAATTGCAATTGCATAAATTAATATTCATGGTTCAAAGAATAAATCTATGAAAATATGTATTTAGCTTTCAAACAATGCACAATATAAAATAAAATTTGAAATTTTCACTCATGAATAGCCTAAAAGCAAGCTGAAATATTATATAATTAAATATCTTCTGTCATAAAACTAGTCAATTCAAGTGCATTTTAATATTCTGAACAAAGTGCATGAACAAAGTTAATTCAGAACAAGTGCTTTAAAAACTGTTGAAGGATAAAACATCATTCTCTGTAGGCCTATAACAAAATAGTGTATTAAAACAAAGACTGCCATAGCCCATATATTAACTGTAATCACTGGAAAACTTTCTTGCCTTTTCAGAAAGACTGATGGAGTGGGTGTGCTGGAAGGATCTTGCCTCTTCTGTGCTTTATACTCTGCATGGCGATCGGGATGTTTTGATTTTATATGATAATCCCGACGTTGAGAAAGTCTTTGTGGATGCACCCCCTCTAGAAATTTACGCATTCCATGCTTTATAAACGGCTTTCCGTGTGTCTTTCTTAGATATATCGAAATGCGGCCACACGGCAGACATGCTGACTCTAATCCAATCTGGCACATGCAGGCTGCGGTTGTTGATTGTGTCATCACTGTTTCGGTCACGTAAAAAAAAAAAAAAAAAATTTGATGGCCGCAGATGACGAGTCTGTGAGTAAAGAGACCCACCTGTGTTCTGTTGCTGGACATGCTGTGCTCTGGAGCATCACTAGAAGGCAGAGAGGAGTACAGAGCAGAGCCGTCGCCCTCCTTCTTGGAATCCACTGGACTTTTTGGTCTTGCCGGTAACCCCACTGTAAATACAAAACGGTAACATGAGTGATCCCAACTCCCTGACTTTCATAACATAAAAGACAAGGTGAGGTTCTCCAGGCGAAGGGACACAACAGTCAGTAAAACACAAATTGTTTAGTATTTCATTTTTAACACAATGTCGGACAGTTTTTGGCTTATTTGGAGTATCATTTTTCCCCCCCAACAACAAATTGTCCAATGAAACATGCTGAAGGCTTGTTTGGCTTGTACATGTGTTCATTTTTTTGCAATTGTAATTTCTCAAACTTCTGCATACGACTGTACATGGTCTCAACCCGCACTGAGATACTGAAGACCAAAAGACACAAACACAAGAATAAAAATGTATACCTTTGTCGAAGATTAACTTCAATCGCCTTGTTTTACGCTTCTGGTCGCAGAACTCCCTTTCGAAGTCGCTGCGGCCTGAGGTGTATTGGTCCCATGCAATTTCAGGGAGCTGCACCACTCTCTGGGGGCAGGGCAAACCCAACTCAACCTGCAGAGCACAGACACAGAAATAAGAAGCTCTCATGGAACACTTGCTGGACCTGGGGCACCTTTAATCTAAGAGACATTCATGAAACACAGCACCCGGGGAGCAGTGTGTGGGGTGGTATCTTGCTCAAGGGCCTAGCAGTATTGGGAATCGAACCCATGACTTGCTGATTGCACCACTGGGCCACCATGATTGCATTGCTTTTATGAACAGGACCAGGAAAACGGCTGAAGCACTGGGATGACATGGATAAAGACTGGTCTATTTTGACCGAATGTACTTTTATTTGTTGTGTCAAATGTCCTAAAAACACTCCCCTTTGCCATGAGAGAACTAGTCATGATGTTCACACACCCCCATTCCCAACCAAACCCAAACCTTACTCACACACTTACCCCAACCTTATCCAGCCATCCTCATTTACATTTACGACATTTAGGAGATGCTTTTATCCAAAGTGATTTCCCCAACTGTGGGTTCCACCCACCCCTTCCACCCACACACACCCTCACACACACCCCTTCCACCCACCCACACCCTCACACACACCCCTTCCACCCACCCCCACCCTCACACACCCCTTCCACCCACCCCCACCCTCACACACACACACCCCTTCCACCCACCCCCACCCTCACACATACACACCCCTTCCACCCCCCCACACCCCAAAACCA
>JBBPCY010000039.1:33388670-33418334 GCA_037974405.1 Brachyalestes nurse
CTACTCCACCACGGCGCGCGTGGCGGACGACGACGAGCTGTGCCTCGTGCGCTTTCCGGACACGCACGGCTGGGACCCGCAGCTGCTGCTCGGACTCTACCAGACGCAGAAGGTCCTGCTGGGCTTCCTCGTGCCGCTGGCCGTCATCTGCGCGTGCTACCTGCTGCTGCTGCGCTTCGTGCTGAGGAGGCGCGTGGGCAGCCTCGCGCCGCCCGGGTCAGAGGAGCGCGAGCGCGGCCGGAGGAAGCGCCGTTCGCGCGTCACCCGGTCCGTCACGGTGGTCGTGCTCTCCTTCTTCGTGTGCTGGCTGCCCAACCAGGCGCTCACGCTGTGGGGCGTGCTCATCAAGTTCGACCTCGTGCCCTTCAGCAAGGCCTTCTACAACGCGCAGGCCTACGCCTTCCCGCTCACCGTGTGCCTCGCGCACACCAACAGCTGCCTCAACCCCGTGCTCTACTGCCTCGTGCGCCGCGAGTACCGCGCGGGACTCAAGCAGCTGCTGCTCCGCGCCGCGCCCTCCGCGCGCACACTCATCACCCTCGCGCGCCGCGGCAAGAAGGTGGCCGAGGCTCCGCCAGCACCGCGCGCTTCGGCAGGACCTCCGGGAGTGGCCGTGGTGCGCGTGGACGGGGGGCTGTGAGAATAAAAACAGTCTTTTCAGGTGTGCTTGTGTCACCTGGGGGTTCAGCCCTGGTGCAGGAGTCTCCAGGCAGAACGCTGGAAAAGAGGAGTTTAACTAACATTTAGAGGCTTAGCTGATATAATCCACACCAAACTGCTGGGACCCTATAACTCCTCCAGACTCCTCCAGGCCTGACGCAGTGGATTAATAGCTGAGATGATTAAATAGAGAACAGACGGACTGCGTTTCCTCTGCAGCTTTTCTTTTCACTGTACAAAGAAAGGCCACGAGCAGCTCCTTTAAACTGTGTGTGCACTCCTAAACAAGTTCTCCTATACTGTTTTTTCTTCAGTGATGCTGCTGAAGAACCTTATCAGTGGATGAAACATTTTGGTGAGAGGCAGTAATGTTCTTGGAGAGAGCCTTAAAACTGTTACAGAATCTTTATATTACATGAAAGAATTAACAGGTTTCTTCTGGGGCATTACAAAAAAACCCTTTGTGGAAAATTGTCTTAAGAGTGCACTTCTATTTGAACCGGTGATTTTCTCATGGAAAAAAACGATGAACACACACACACACACAAACACAAACATATACACATACACATACACACACACAAACATAAACACATACATATAAGCCCACAAACATATACATACACATACACATACACACACACACAGACACAAACACATATACTCACATGCACATACACATATACTCACATACACAAACATACACACAAACACATACACATTCACATACATACACACATATTCACGTACACACATACACACACATACGTACGCACACATCCTGTTGTTTGTAATAAATGATGCATATTTCATACTGTATTTTTAGAGTGTTTGAGAAGAACTTCAAAAGTCTGGTTGAGAAAATATATTACATGCACTATTAAATTCGACACCAGTTAACTCACACACACACAGCAGATTAGAACGCATGTAGACAGCCAAGCTGCATTCAATATTGGGGTCGAGGAGCCCCCCCCCGGAAGAGGGGCTGAAGCTCCTCGACCCCAATATTGAATGCAGCTTGGCTGTCTACATGCGTTCTAATCGAATCATTATCACAAACTGGAGTGTCATGCCTGCAAGGAAAACAGTGTTATGGTGGACTCTGCAGCGCCCACCCACCACCATATTTATGTTCTACAGTTCATTATTTCCCTGAACCTTTGATGTAAATGAACAAGTATAAATAAATGGTATTTTCGAGGCATGTTCCTTCTACTTCGTGTTACTCCTGAAAACGGTTCTGAAACTGCTCAATGAATGCTCTGTTTGGACCATATCTTTACTCATTTGGACGATTTCTTTACGCAGTGTAATAGTCAGCTGGAGTTTTTTGTGCAAAAATGTATGGTTTTGTTGTGACAGTGATACACAGCATCCCTCACACTCTGATCTACACTGACACAACTGGTCACATGCATATGTGGCGTCCACTGATAGGACAGGTCAGAACGACTGACTCATACAGTGAGGGGTCTGGGAGCTCCCTGATGCTGTGGTGGGCAGTTAGGGTTTGTGATTTGGGTTTTAAAGAGAAGGATTACTGCAAATGCAAACAAAGTTATTCTGAGTGATTTATCCTACGAGGATGAAGATAAAGCCAGGGTTCATGCATAAGGGGTTCCTAAATGGTTCGATTTATACATGGTGGAGACCATTAGAGGACAGGCTGAGCCATGCCCCACTAATCACAGGAAAAATGTCAGAACAGAGGATTGATTGTTGAGCCAAACGGCACAATATGAACAATATGAACACACAAATTCATAGATATTCACTATAATGCTATTATCTTTCCTCTTGAGACTTTGAGGGCCAGATGTATGCGCAGATGCATTGCAAAATATGTGCAGGTGCTCACAGTATAGGCCAACCTGAACTTAACATTCTTTATCATGCAAACTGTGCACAGACCCATCTGCTAACGGGCACTCGTGAGGCACCGCGTGTAAAAGGCACATTCAAAACAGAGTAACCAACTCATTCGGGGCAAAAAAGGAAATGAAGTGATAAAGAGATAGAGGTGCTGATAGATTAATTAAACTAATTAAAACATTCCACAACCGTGGTGACAGTTCATGCATACCAATAGAACAAAATGACATCTCTGAAGGTGAGTGACATCTCTCACAAGATCTCTGAAGGTGTGCTGTGGTATCTGGCATCAATAAGTCAGCAGCAGATGCTTTAAATTTTATAAGTTACAATATGGAGCCTCCACGGATCTGACTTGTTTGTCCAATCCATCGGATTGAGATCTGAGGAATTTGGAGGACAAGTCAACACCTTGAAATCTGAACAGTTCATACAGTGTAGTATTTTATATTGTCCTCCTGAAAGAGGAGGGCTAAATACCAATGCCTTGACAGCATGTTCTTGGTCTGCAAGAGTGTTCAGGTAGGTGGAACATGTCAAAGCAATATCCACATGAGACCAGTCATCACTGCCTCTGCAGGCTTGGCCTCTTCCTATAGAGCATTTCTTCCCCATGTCAGTGATGCACACACACCTGGCTGTCCACATGATGTAAAAGAAAACGTGATTCTTCAGACCAGACCACCTTCTTCCATTATTACAAGGTCCAGTTCTGAAGACCACAGGCCCATTGTTGGTGTTTCCAGCTGTGTTTTCACTTTGTTGACATGGGAGGGGGTCATTTTGTCGATAGGGGTAGGGGAATTCACTTTCATGGTATTTGTGTTCTCTAGTTACCAGAATAGCTGCACTTAATCCTCTTATTGCAACAATGGCATCCACTCGGACACAAGAAGCTGTATTCTGTTGAGTTTAACGTGCATAGTGAGTGTATAGGCTGACTGGTTCTCACACCATTCTATCATAACCTGCAGTAACTTGCCCTGCAATTTGGGCAACAGTAGCGTTGATTCTGTAGGGTCGATCCAGGCAGCCTATCCTTCGCACCCCATGTGTATAAGTTTTGGGCACCCATGAACTTGTCACTGGTTACTTGAACCACTTTTTTTTGTAGGTACTAACCACTGCATAAACGGAACACCTCTCAATGCCTGTTGTTTTGGAGACGCTCTGACCAAGTCATTACAATTTTGGACCTTGTTAAAGTCAATCAGATGCTTACACTTGACCATTTTTCCAACACATCAACTTCGAGAACAGATTGTTCACTTGCTGACACCCAGACACCTGGCACCATTTTCCCCCAGGTAAGTGATGTGGACAGTGCTGTGCATGAACGCGTTCAATGAACGGTGTTCGTTGAACACAGGTCCCTTTTTTCATGAACGCTGAACTGAACGAGTCAGTTTACAAATTATGAACGTAACCGTGAGTGACGTTCACTCTCGCAAGACTGAACGCAGGCTACAGTGGTGGGAAGTTAGGATCTTTTCAGAGAGCCGGCTCTTGTGGCACGGCTCCCAAAGAAGAGCCAGTTCTTTCGGTTCTTTCTCTTAATTTATTATCATCTGTAGCTTCATATTTTAGCCCAACCTGGCAATTATGAATGATTTGTGTGTTGATTAAAAAGTGGGGAGGGTCTCTCACTCGAAGGGAGTCGGCTCTTCTGATTTACTACAAAGAATTGGCTCTTCTGATTCGCTACAAAGAATCAGCTCTTAGTAGCAGGCTAGCACGAGAGCAAGGCTGGTGCTGCAAGTCCGGATGCCAAAATGCTGGATGTTTGAGTTTTAGAGCTGTACATTTTCACTAGTATGATAAGGTTTAAAAAAGACAATGGCTATTAGTTTATTTTTAGTTATGTTCTTTTCTGAGTACTTTAAAAGATATGTCTTTGTGTTAATGTTTTCTGAATAAAAAATCCATATACAGTATACCTGCACCTCATTAAGTGGTAAGATCTATTCTCGACCTCAAAACATATGTCTGTGATTGTTCAGTCATATGAAAGATAGAAGGAGATGATTGAAGGAGGTTCAGAAAGAAGGATGTTGTATTGAAAATGTAAAAAAAAAAAAAACCCAAACGTGAACCAGTTCATTTTTGAGCTGTGAACTTCGAACGCAAACTACTTAATTTTTATTTGAATGAACTGTATTTTGAACTAGTTCTTTTTCAGTGTGAGTCCATTTCTGATGCTCACATGCCCAGTGTAGCTGCTTCCAACAGCATTTTCGTCTTGTTGACTTGGTGGAGTGTTAGGAGGAGGTTTCATGTTTTTGATAAGGGTCGATGAATTTACTCTCATGATATTTATGTTCTCTTTTCGTGACCAGGATAGTACTTATTCCTCTCATCCTACCAGTGACATCTGTGTTTCTGTGGGATCGATCCAGGCTGCCTTCTTTTCGCACCCCAAGTGCATCGATGAACCTTGTGCACCCATGTTTCTGTCGCTGCCTTTCTTGCCTTTCTTTGGACTAACTGCATACCAGTAGTTAAGACCTTCTGTTTTGGAGATTCTCTGATCCACTCAACTAGTTACCAGAATTTGGCCCAGTTGCTCAGTTGCTTGATGTTGTGGCTGCTCGATGTAAAGTGTAATACTCATTTACTTTTGCTGGCAAGTTACAGGCTTAGAGACATGATGAGTTAGGCAACTTAAGCAATGTCCTCCAGGATCAGTAACATTTTCTGATTCTAAAAACTCCTGTTCTGTCCTTGTCTTGAGTTGTGTTTTGTATTCCACCTGTTCCTAGATTAACGTTAAAATGATAATAAACCCACTTGACCTCGAAATGAGCTGAGATGATGTGTCAGGGGGTGTTTTGGCAGGGAAAACTGTAGGCTACTGGACAGGGCCAGATTGATAAGTGCTGTGTATATGTTTGTATTCAAGCACACAAGGCCAAAGTTTGCACACAGCTGGTCACTAATTGAGATGAATTACTGTGGCAAACTCTTAATAGCTTATTCTGTGAACCATCAGTAAGGTTTAAATGACTCCCAGATGTTCCACTTAACCGAAGGCTGTACCCATAAAAAGCGGAGCCCCGTTGGTGTCCTCCGTCCATTCACTGCCGCCATTTGAATCGAGGGACTGGGTGGTAAATACAGCCCTATACAAGTTGTTCAAGGGGGCGGAACGTACATCAGAAATGTCACCAAGCCATTCCAGCGTGTGGCCTTTTCAGCTTTTTACACTCAGACTGCTCCCTGCATGGAAATGCTGCTCTTCTGACATTTCACTGTCGTTACAGCCATTCAGTGGTGTATTTATAAATCCTGGAACATGATGCTCGTTAAAACTCAACAATATCTTTTGGTTGAATCAGTATTAGGCTAAGGTAAGCTACTTTGGCGTTTGCTGTCAGTACCTCCACCCACCATGTTACTTAAAACTAAAGACATTTGTGACACTGCACTGTTATTACAGCACTACAGTAATGACAACCAAGATAAACCGCAAATACAGTGTGTGTAACCAGTATATCATCACTGTCATATCAAAACTCACCTCATTTCTTTCTTTCGTCAATGATACCAACTGCCCTTTACATTATGTGACGTATTTCCTGATGAATTTCCTGATAAATGACCCTGTAAAGTTCTTTCTAAAATGACTTTGCATTTTCATTATACAACATTTTATATTATATAACAATGACATAACATTCATTAAACGTTTCTCTGTTACAAAGTTGCTGTTTTCAAGAGACTTCGTAATAATACCAGTATATTAGTCTGGCAGTACATATAAACTGGAATAACACATTAGATTTAGATGACCCACCTGTCACAGTCTTAAATGAAAGTTACATTACACTGCAAAGGTCTAATTATGCTGATCACTGCTGTCATCATAACGATTTGCTGTCATTTTACAGCAATTCCGAAGTCACAGCCAAGTAAAACTATCACTGGATATATTAGCATTGAGAGCAGATGGATTATAGGGTCTCTGACCCCAAAATGTTTACTTTTCTGGAAAGGGCAAAAACTGTTAAGCATTCCTAAGCATTTTATTCCAGATAAAAATGTATTTCAAAGCATTTCTGCTAATGTTTCACACAATGTTAAGGGCAGTAACTAACTTACTTGATGGGCAAATGATGTAAAAAAAGAAATAAAATCCCTTTTACTGAAACATTATTTAAGTACTTATACTAAAGAAACATTTTTAAATATTTTGACATGATATATTTTTAATATTTCTATAGTAAATACTTATAGTAAATAAATTCCAAATACCTAAATAATAGTTGCTCCAGAAAATTGAGCATTCAAAGCTCATTGAACAGATAGATCATTTCAATATAGCTTTGTCTAAGGCCTTTTAGTATTTTAGTATTTATTGTCTTTTATTTGTCTCAAAAAAATCAGCAAATATTTTCTCTTGAAAGGAGAAAAACACTGAAATGTATATGTACTCAGTTGTGTGCTCAGTTCTTTTGATGTATATTGTATGATGTATTCCATACGTCGATCGCTGATATCAAGATTTGTTATGAATCTCAATTCGAATGCCTCATGCTTCATATATGCAGGATATATAGTTGACTTTATTTGTCATTTCACCATTGAATGATTTACTTCAACCAATTTAGGGCAGAAAGAAAGAATAGATATATGAAGTAAAGTAAATAATGCATCTATAAAATGAGTAAATTGGATTGTACTGCATCATTTTGCCTATAACTGCGCTTAGCCTCTAATGGACCACAGAAAAAAGTGAGCAAAAATCTAGTGCACCACTCCAGGCGTTGGGAAGTGGACCACCAGCTTTGCCATTTGAGGACCATGGGGTTCATAACTTGCCTCATAGATTGCCTCTAAAGACATCTCACTGGGAATGGAGACATGACCCTCATGTGGCTTTGAGGAACTTTACTTGCTCTGCAGACAGACACTGATTACCTCAACTTGTTTCCAGGCATTATCATCCGCATAAGCGCCCGGCCTGCTGGGACGTTTGCGTCCTAACTCGTGTAATGCAAATGGCAGGGTTTGTTTTGATTTGAGCAGATGAAAGTGCATGGCTGAGCACCCAGCGCAGGACTCACAGAAGAGCAGCTGCGCCTTCATCACGGATGCAATCAGCGCACAGCTGCGAACATAGCAGCAACCATCAGTCCTACCGGCGCACACGTTTCGAATACTTCTGCATTATGTCTCACGCGGCGTCATTTCACTTCAGACGCCCCCACGGCGCTTCCGTGATTCTCTGCGTACGGAGATAAATGAGTGCATTTCAAAAGACTGTATTAATTGCCTGCTACGCCCTATCAGACAGGTTTGGCTTTGACCTTTCGGAGCAGACTGCCGGTGGATAATGATTGTGGCCAGCCAAGGGAACGTGTGCGAGTTTAAATATCAGCCCGCGATGGATCAGGGTCATCTTTGCACTGCTGTGTGATACTGTCACCCCATGCCACTCTGCAGAACATGCAGCTGGGTCTCACACAGCAACAGGAAAAGGGCAAATGATACGTTGGGTTTTGGTGGGGCTGTTGTTTTCCCATGCAGAACGAATCACAGGGACTTTTTAAGCATGCATGGCTAACTTCTAAGTTTGGAGAATCACACTTTTTAAAATGTTTCATTTAAAGAACTTTTAGAGCCGTGTATGTAAATGGCGTGCAAGTATGCAAATGCTCTATACAGTTTTCTCTTTTGAAATGTAAGCCTATGTCAAGCCAGGAACCATTTAGACTTTATATCAACGAGTCTATTTATCTCTCTGTCTCTCTCACTGTCCAAAATGTACTCAATTTCATCACTAGAACGTATAAAGCAGCTGGTGGCCTAGTGGTTAGGGCGTTGGCCATGCAATCAGAAGGTTGTGGGTTCAAGTCCCAACTGCTAGTGTCATCACTGAGGTACCACTGAGTAAGGTCTCCGCACACTGCTCCCCAGGTGCCCCAGTTGGTGGCAGCCCACTGCTTCACCTGCAACACACCGTGTGTTGTGTTGTGTTCATGTGTGACTACAAAGAGACTGCTTCACTCTAAAGCATGGAAAGAAGGATGGTAAGTAACAGTCTGCAGAAGTCATAACTATCATCATTGTACACTGGACAAGATTCTTGTAACTTCCAGCTGGCACACCATAGAAACCACCTAGTAACTGCCTGGAAAACCCTAGCAACCACTTGGCACACCATAGTAACATTCGTGGTTGATATGATATCAACCACTAATCAACAGCCTAGCAACCATCTGCAGTATCATGGCAATAGCTTAAAAGTGATTTAGCATCTACTCAGAATAACAGAGAAACCACCTTGCAACCACCTGGAACACCACAGACACCATTTAGCAATACTGGGGGAAAAGGCTGAGCAATCACTCTGCACTCACTCTATCTACTTTACAATGTCTTCAGTCAATACCCGTTTCTAGTTTAGCATTATTCTATGTATTTACAGTTACCTAAACAAGTATTGTTTTGCTGCTCACAACAGTTTTTCTTTTGTCTTATTCGTATTAGACTAAATCAAAGTCAAAGTGAACTTTATTGTCATCTCAACCATATATAAGTTTACAGAGAGACGAAATGGCGAAGCTCCGGTTCCACAATGTACATACAGTGTAACTGAAACAAAACAAAGCAGTGCAAATAAGAAGTATAAATGAGGTAAGGGTTAGATTTAACCTGTTCTGAGTGTGTGGACAGCTCACTGTGCATTGTATATAAATATAAGAAGGACAAAATGTGCAACGGTTGAAGTAACGTGCGAAAAGTATGACTAGTATAAACAGTGTAACAGTATAAACAGTATTATGAACATATATGTCCTAATAATAATAATAATAATAATGAGGATGATTATAATTGTGGTTGTCTAAGTGTTGTCTTTGAATAGCCTTATAAAAACTATGTTTGAGAAAAGACCTCAAGTGTAAATTTATGTAAATTTATGTGTGCACTTCTAAGTTCTAACATGTTTGGTTGTCAAAATAAATGTTGTAAATTCATATCAGAGAATGGATGTACAGTATTCTTGAGTCAATAAGCAAACAATAATATAAAAGTAAGATAAACTTGTTTGAGTTGTGCAATAGTTTTGACTAAAAAAATAGATTTTGTCTATTCTACTATCGATTATACTTATACTATATTGACTGGGTTAAATAGGATTGCATTACTAAAAAAGAGACTAAAATACAACTTTCACTGACTTTCACTAGACTAAAAGAGTAAGGACGTGACTGAGAGAGAGAGATAGCGAGAGAGAGAGACAGAGAGCGAGAAAGAGAGAGAGAGAGATAGCGAGTGACAGAGAGAGCTGGAGTGAGAAAGAGAGACGGAAACAGAGAGCGAGAGAGAGAGACGGAGAGAGACAGAGAGCGAGAGAGAGAGCGTGAGAGATAGCGAGTGATAGACAGAGAGAGCTGGAGTGAGAAAGAGAGACGGAGACAGAGAGCGACAGAGAGAGAACGAGAGAGAGAGTAAGAGAGAGAGAACGAGAGAGAGAGACAGCGCAAGAGAGAGAGAGAGTTGCAACGTACTGGCGTAAGCCAGTCTTTAAACGTTGATTCCTCCAGCCAGAGGTCTGAAAATTTGCATTTGCCCATTTCTGAAATAAACTATTAATGAACTCGCGCAGAGGTTCGGCAGCAAGCCAGCCGGGTATGGATTGATTCAAGGCGCGCGAGGTACACGTGACATCATTCCTATCACTCAAGTCCTACCCGCAACAGAATAATAAATTGACGCAAGTTTAGTAATTTAAGGATATAATAAGTTTGTGATTTAAGCCTGCACGTAAGTCACACATACTGAAAAATGCATAGGCCCGGTTGGGGGGGGGGCAATGTACTACCTAGTCAGATGACGTTTCTACTTTTTACTACCTTTTACTGGCCTTAATTCCCTGAATATATTATTACATCTTATTTCGTGTTCAAATGAACAAAGTCTGTTTATTGTATATGCTTAAAAGTTCTAATTAATACAATTGCCGCCCCCCATTTGCGTCTGAGCGCCCCCCTCTCAGCTGTCTCATTCTCAACGCCCCCGATGGTTTTCAAACGCCCCCAGGGGGGCGGTACCGCCCCAGTTGAGAAACGCTGGTGTAGACTATACGATCAGTATATAAACAATATAACTAGTATACACAGTATGCACAGTATAACAGTAGTTATTAGGAACTTATTGAAGTCTGACTTGTTTCTCCTTGTTCTGGCTCATTTGTAATCCAGACAAGTTTTCTTTTGGATCTTATGGTTCTTTCAAGATTTGACTAAAGATCAGAGCACTGAGAGAAAAAAGAGCACTTTAAGGTCTTAAATTTGGATTGGGCTGAGATTAGAGCAAGGCTCTTTCTCAGGAGATGAATTGAAGAAAAATGAGAAAACGGTCAGAATCTCATATTGGTGGTAGACTGAGCTTGATAACATATTGATGTGTTGGAGAAATAGGCCGGACAAAGACGAGATCCTATTTTGAATTTTCCTTTAATTAACTAAAATGTTATTAAAACTGGACACCAAATGGAATTTGTATCAGTTTTACGCAACATATAAAGGAGAAAGGAAGAATCTTTTTTCTTTCTATTAAGGTGCACACATCATCTTGAATTATGTGCTTAACATGCTGTTGCTGCACTTTGTACAATCTGAGTAATATTTACTGATGGGTAACACTCTGGCCTAGCTATTACAGCATATTACCGATCAGATGAAGAAATCCAGCCACTCCAGACCAGGCTTGCTCCTCAGAACACGAACAGCTCAGTTGGTGTAAGATATTTTTCTTCAGAATCAGAATCAGAAAGCTTTATTGATCTTGGAGGGAATTGCTTGTGTTTTGACTGTGCAAAACATTGTGTGTCCCATTACATTTCACAGAATAAAAGGAATAAAATAATGAGGAGTGCTCTTTCATATTGCTCTCATTGCTCATAATGGTGCTGCTATTTCATTTAAACTTTTGTATTCCATTATTCCACTCTTTTAATCATCTCCATTTCCACAGCACTTTCAGAGTAGAGGTCATTTACATGTATCAGTCTGAAAGTGGAACAGTCTGACTGTTTCCTTTTTATAGAGATAAAAAGAAAACGATGGTATGGGCCATTTCATATATTTTCCTTTTTTCATCACAGTTAAGTCTGTAATATCGAACTAGAAGTTGATCATCCATGACATTAAAACTGCTCTACCTGCCTGATAGCAGTCACTGGCTGCCTGGCTTCCAGTTTTGGAAGATAACGAGTCAATAGTGGCGTGGAATGCCAAATCCAAAGCCTGGAGGACAGACACCATTGTTTTCCCTAAAAACGTTCTGATTTTTTACTAAAACTAATTATTTTCCACTCGCACCTCCGAGGCTTCGAGGCCCACTGCCCTGCACGTTGTGTTTTAACTGCTGTGTTTTAACTGCTGTGTTTTGGTCTTGGACATACAAATCTACTGCAGAAAGGCTCATTAATTAGCTGGTTTGTTGGATCAGGTGTGTTAGGAGGATGAAAAATACCGAAATGTGCAAAGCAAGGGGGGCCTCCATGAGAGGAAGGGAAACAGTTGGGGAAACCAATGTGTGATTTGCAAGTTGATCCGTTTCGCATTAATTAATGAATTAGTCATTTGTTCAAGTTATGCACAAATAATTTTTGGCTTTCATTCCATCATCTGCCAGCACAAGCCCAACATCAGTTTGGGCCCATGAGTCTGAAAAAAGTCTTTACCAGCACACATCCATACAGAACAGAAGCTGAATATGTGTCTAATAAATAGCAGACAATGACCAATTGCCTGAAATGCAATTTGATTTGATTTGTATTTTTCTATTTTCCTTATTCTAGTAGCAGAAGAATCTTTCACTTCGGTGGACCCTAAAGTCAGTGTAATCTAATATAATCAGCCAGTTGTAATAAAATGTCACAATGAAGGAACAGAACTTCATTGGTCACAGTTGACAATAAGGAAGATGAAGTTCTCTGGAGTGTAAAATAAGCTTTTTTGCTATTGAGCCACCGTGCACAGAGACATGCGAGGTTTAATTTGTTTTTCATGCCTTATCACCGAATAATATCTGTGCATAATGCTAGTGAAAAAAAACACGGAGCAGCTAAAACTGAAGTGAACTTTCCGCCTCAGCTTCTTTTGTACAGATAACATAAAGATTCTTTCAAAGGCTTTTTCTTCAGAGCTGTCCTTATTCTACCCCTCACGTATGCCACTTTATTCACACTCATTTTCTCATCTGTCGGGCTCTCTCAGCCTTTCTAAAACTCTTCCATCTTACTGGTCATTTGCCTTCTGGTCACTGCAGTTTGAAGTTGAAGTGACTCACCGGATATAAAAGTGAGGGCGTGAAGCCAAAGCTGAATTCAAATGAGCCCCTTTTGTTCTTCATACTGACGTTGGTTTGTGAAAAACCAATTTCTTGTTTTTTCTTGTTGTGAGGTGCTTATTTTTTAAACTTTTATAAGATGTAGGTGAGGTGACATGCATTTTAGCAAACTATCCTGGCACTTTTTTATACATCTTCACATAAAACCAGAAGAAGACCATAAGGTTATCTCTGGGACTAAATGATAAACTGTGTGTGTGTGTGTGTTTGTGTGCATCACACAGTGCAGATATGGTCAGATATTTGAACAACTGCACTTCAGTTGTACTGATATTTGAACAAATGTATTTCTGTTCCAGCTGAAAGTTGGTAAATGAACGGAAAAACCTGATATTGGAGTGGAAGATCAGACACAAAATATTCATGATATCAGATAAAAGAGAACCAGGTGTACTCCATTAAAAAAATACTGTCAAAAACTACAGAACAAATGATTTTCACACAGCACTACACTTGATGGAAACTGCTCCAAAAACCAAAAGTGAAAGAGAGAATGCAGAGCTTCAGAGGTCTGCAGAAGGTTAGCCAACAGTGTAGCAGAGATAATAGCACAATCATATATGTACAATACATTTTTACTTACATAATAATAGATTATTTTAAACGTCTTATTGAACTACTGAACACTGATGGAACGCAGTGGAATCTTTAAATGATTTTCTCTGTTTTGGTTTTTCAGAAGTGGTTGAGATGTCATAGTTTGATGTTAGCTTAAACATGTCTGTGAGAGTTGATTTTTAAACATGAAAAACTTGCGAAACGGCATGCTGTGGAGGGTTTCTGCTGGCCATACTACATGTTTTATTACTATTATTTATGGTCACCCACAGGGACAGGCTTGGGGCAATTACCCCCTTGCTGGCTCTAGCTTTGGCCCTGTGGCTTCTGCTTTAAATCTGTTCATTAAAAATCGCTTTTGAATTTAATATGTTTACAAGAAAATGCATTCTAACGTCAGTCAACATGCACCCTCCACTGCATTATAGTGCAAATTGTCCAAAACTCATCTTTCACTTACTCAGATGTAAAACCGCTCATTCAGTTGGAGAGGGAGTTACTTCCAGTATTCTGCAGACTTTTATGCACGCACGCATTTGCTACAAATTACCATTTAATTGATTTAAGTGCGATTTCCAAGACATGATGAATAAACACCCCCCTGTTTTGGCACAGCCTGTCTATCTTCTCTGCTGTCAGAGCCATTTCATCTAGAGAAAGTGGGTGCGAAGCAGCAAATATGGGCCATTGCCATGACTACACCACGGCTAATGGCTCAATATAATGTCTGTGCAGGTGGAGAGACAAACAAACAGAAAGACCTAGACAGAGAGAAGCACCCACCTTGTGCTTGCATTCATTCACATCTCTAAACTGAAGTGCACGTTGTAGGTTTATAGTTACACAGTTTACTGGCCCACTCCCACCATCTATCATACGACTATTGTTCCCAGTGACTTTACATTCTGTCTACAGTTAAATGCCACTTTCTTACAAACCATATCTTATGGTGTAAAAGTAGAGACTGTCTGCCTGTCAGTGCTAAAGCCTTCCATACTAAGGCCAAAAACATCCCTCACAGATCACTTTGAGCTACACAAAAAGATTTTGGCATAAATGCATTCTAAAATGTGTCACAATACTACTTATAGTGCAATGCAAGTGCAAGAAATGTTCCAAAGGCAAAAAATGGGTCTAAGCTGTCTTGTACAACCTTTTGCCCCATCAATGCTCATGGCAGACCTATATTTGAATCCCTCAACTGATTTGCTGATATAATACAGTACATAAGTGCTTCTACAGGCCTCATGATTAGTTGTTGTGCTTTTTGGAATAACAGTAGATCCAGTCCACAGCTCTGTTTTGTCCTCTAACGTCCCTTGAGTGTTTAGTGGCAGAAAAGTTAACCCATCAACCATTTCAATCATCTTCCTTGTTTGTTGCTTGTTTGTTGTGTTTGATGGTGAAGTGGCAGGGAGTTTTGAATGAAGGTAGTAAATCAAATTGCAGCTCTCATTTCCCTTGTTCAGTCTATAGAAGATGGAATGGCACTGCTTAGGGCCTCTGTAGGATGAATGCAGCAAAGTTAACCTTGTGCAGAAGTAATAATGAATAATGACATTCTCTCGCTGGCAGGGGATGTTTTGGCTTTAATAAATCCATCAGATAATCTGTCAGGTGCACAGACAAAGATGTGAAAATTGATGTTCTGTAGAAAAACATGTCTGGTTAATATTAGGCACATTTTGGCCATTACACAAGTCTTATTTTCACAAGTTATTTAATCACATCGGGGCAGACAAAGCATTTAGGGCTTACTCAGGCATGGCCAAAGGGCACTCCGTTTCTATGTGGTCATTTCATTGTGTACTGTGTGTATTGTTGAAATGACAATAAACACCTACTTGACTTGACTTGACCTTCTGGAAAAGCTCACCATCTAGACTGAGATACAAAACACCAAACATTGTCAGGCAGCTGTCATTACTGGATGCAGCCGGAGTCACACAGCAAAGAGAAAATTGGAGAACAGATTAAATAGACCAGAAGTATGTGACACCCTTCATGTTTATTGTGTTCAGATGCCACACTGACTGTCAAACACTATAGACAAATGCTGGCAGTAGAACAGGTCATACTGAAAAGTTCAGTGACTTTAAATGTGGCATTGTCATAGGACGCCACCATGGCCACAATTTCTGACCTGCTAGATCTGCCCCAGTCAACCATAAGTTTGCAATGGAACATTGGAACCATTAAGGAGAATCATCTAAAAGCATGTTTCCACTGGACCAGTTGAAATGTGTTCTCTTGAGCGATGAATCACACCTTAATATCTGAAAGTCAAATCTTGGTTAGGCAGATGCTAGGACAATGCTAAAAGGAATTAATAGTTTGGCTAAACACTCTCCAAAACCTTGCCTGCTTCCTAGACTGTTGCTGTAACAAGGAACTCCTGTTTGTCTTCATATTAAGGCCCTTGGGTTTGCAACGGGGTGTCCAAAAATCTAGTAGGTGTGCTGGTCAGGGGTCCACATATTTTTGAACATATAGTGTAAGGCCAATATTTTCAATAAACCGACAACTCAGTGTATAAAGCCCGTGAGATTGAGAGCGTGAAGGCGCATTTCTCAGTAAACCCACGGCTCAGTTCCCTGCTTGGCTTCTTTTAAATCAATTTCAGCCCTCGAATAGAATCTATAGAGCCTGTAAACTCCAGTGTTTGTGTTGTTCGGTGCTATGTGTTATAGTAATGGAGAATGAACCACGGATCAATAATCTTGCTGTGAGCCGCGACCTGACACACTGAAAAGCATGTTGAAGGTGAAACCCAGAATGTCAACCACTAGCTTCATTCCATGTTTTTGTGAGTGTTTTTAGAGACAGTAACAGTATTTCTGACAACTGACAAGTTTACAGATACACACTTTTAAGTGCTGATAGAGTTTTGAGAGTTTTATGCATAATTTGACCCACAAAGCTATCCTGACAGCAAAAATGTGTCAAAAATGAGCTGGGAATCTACTAATTTAAGATAAAAGCCCTGCCCTAACTCTATGTCTGTATATCAGATTACCTCCTTTTATTATTAATATGCCCTCCTTTGTCCTATAACATCATAAAAGAAAAATAAAATGTTAGTAACCTTGGTGCACGTTAAGGTAAAGAGATATTGTTTAAAGTAAAATTGAACTACTTCTACAGCTATATGAAATGTGAAATATAAGATGAACATAAATAGTAAAGGCAGCTTCAGAAAAAAGAGGGTAACTGGTGGAACGGCAGGGGTTCTCCCCATGTCTGAATGGGTTTCCGCCAGGTGCTGTGGTTTCCTTACACAGTCCTTAGGCATGCACATTGGGTGAACTGGAGATGCCAAATTGCCCCTGGGTCTGTGTGTATCTGTCTATAATAAACTGGTGACGTGTCCACGGTGTTTCCTCCGCCTTTTACCCTGTGAACGCTGGGACAGTCAAGTTAAGTTGGTATTTACAGTTTCAGTTGAGGGTAAGTTTTCTTTTTTATTGCCAGAACAGTTTGGTGTGTGTATTCGGTGTGATTGGGAGAAAGATTCAGTGTGTGTGTGTACAGTTTTGATTCATTTCTGATTTAAGAGTCTGATGGCCTTGGGCAAGAAACTGACTCCCATCCTGGTAGTAAAGGAACGAGATGGTGTGGGAGGAATTTTTGGAGTCATCTACAGTGCTGGAGACACCATTAATATTGGCAGCAGTCCTTACTATCATCTGTAGGTTCTTGCAATCTGATGGGCCACAATTCCTGAACCATGGCATGTTGCAACTACAGAGAATGCTCTATATAGAATGGAGGGAGAATTTGGGGGTGAGGTGTGCTCTCCTTGGTCTCCACAGCAGAGAGAGGTTGCTGGTGCTGGTGTTGAGGTTCCATGTGAGATTCTCTATAATGTGAACACCAAAGAACTTGGTACTCTAAACAATCTCCACTAAGGGGCCATTGATGTTCAGATGAGAGTGACCATGTTGTGCCCTCTTAGGTCAACAACCATCTCTATTGTTTTGTCCACATTCAGAGATAGGGAATTCTTTTCTTAATTGACACAGGGCTGGCCTAATCGTATCTTTAAACACCTCCCCCTTTTGGCTCTGGGCAAGTGTGCAGTGGCAGGGAATGAGATGGAGAGAGAATGTAAGAGAGAGGGTGCAGAACAACTGTGAAAAAAAAGAAAAACGGATACTTCAGGCAGACGCTGCCAAATGTGCTAAAATTACAAACATTTTAGCTGCAGGGCCTTCATCAGCTGATGATAGCGGCGGAGGCGGCAGTGAACCTGCGGTAAGCTGGACTGCGTTCAGAACACTAGTCAAGGAACCCATTATCCACCCTTGGTAAATCTGTGCCATACTAGATGGTTAGTGGTGAGATATAAACTAGTTGTTTGGAAAGTTATGGTGGTAACACACCAATAAACCAATGGTTCACGGCCATGTTAGTTTTTCTCGTTAAGTTTAAGAACACGGGTGAGATAAACTAATAATATTGTCAGTGTAACCGCTAGGAGGAAGGTTATATATATAACACACTGTGTACATTGGCTAAAACAAGAGACCTTTCAGTTAGTTCTTTTATGGCTTCCATGCTGAACTAAATCTTCTTGAAAGTGAGAACATTATTTTTTAACCACCATTCATCAACATTTACAGTGAGAAAGCAGTGGAGTGAGTAGAAAGCAACTTTGGGGCATGGTGTTAGAGCAGCATTTCTGTAGGTGTTTATGAATAATATACAGACCTGACAGAGACCTTTTAAATTAGCTCAGTGCAACAGCAATATAATGAGCTTTTCACATTGTAACGTCTGTCATTCCAGTAATATTCTGCAGGTACTTACAAGAACTGAAAACCAAAATGTGAGCTGAAAATGGGTCTAAAATGCTGATTTGTGTGGGAGTTTAAAAACGACAACTCTTCAGACGACTTTTCAATAGAATGTCCAATTCATGAAATTAAGATTGTCCAGAGGCTACTGAGAATCACAAGTGATACAAACAACAAAAATGGTCAAATTAAGGTCAGTCTGGAAGAAAAAAAGAAGAAACCAAATAAAGACATTCTAAGAGAGTGTAAAACATGAGAATGTGTTTTCTTTCTTTGACAAAAATATCCAAATATTAAACTAAAATTAAATGAACCCAAAAATAATGACCATAAAACCACAAGAAAAAGGCAAGAACAGCAAAATAGACTTTAAGCGACAGAAATCTAATCTCCAGGAAATAAAGAATGAATACTTGATAATGTGGAATAAAAAATGTATAAAAAAACCCCAACCATAGCTCAACTAAATGGAGAGCACTGAAAAAAGAAAAGGTGAAGAATTGCAAAAAAAACCAAAAAATAAAAAAACAAACAAAAAAAAAAACAACAGATAAGGAGCTAAATAAGGAAACTATTTCTTGTAATCTGCCAGGAAGGAATTAGTCAATCTTTGTGCCAGGCTGTTTTTCATGTAGAATTTCAAATCTTGAGGCGACTGAATGGCATATCAAAGAGTAACTTGCTCAAATGGATTCTGAACGCGCTTTGAAGCGAAACCTAAAAAGCCGGAGGAAACATAATGTCATGCTTCCAGTGACTCCTCCATCAGCTTCCCACCTCAGAAAAAAGCTCTGCCAGAGCTGTGGAGTCACAAAAGTGCACTAGCTTTCTCCAGAAGCTTCTAACTCTGCAGATGGAACAGAGCTTTGCTCCTCCATTATTAGTAAAGGGCTCTCGGTTCATTTGTCAACCAGGTGCTCCTTTACTTTGACATAAAGTTTGTGAAGTTTGTTGGTTTTCCTGAGAAATTTGTGAAATGCATTACACCAAACTTTGCCAGGTGCTCTGTCATTTTATGCCTGTCGACCTTGTCAGAAAATGGAACATAAAATGGGTTTGAAGCAGAAATGTCTGTTTTATCACTTGATGAAAAAGCATATGAGCAGCTGTCTCATCAAATGCTGGGTGTGATATTAGAAATGGGGGATATGAGGGAGAAGAACAGCCAGATGCATTCAAAATGTTCTGAGAAAAAAAATCACTTTAGAGAAAAGGGGGGGGGGGGGCTGGTGGCAGAATGACTGAAATGAGTGACTGGAGTGCTGGAGGTTGACTAAACAGTAGAAAAAAAACACCTGGCTCAGAACATGAATCCTGCACATTTATTAGGGTTTTTGTACACGAACCGTTCATGCTGTTCTCTGTTCGCGTTCTTCTCCAAATTGCTGGTTTTACTGAGAAGAAACCATTTAAATGCATTCCAACAAAAACTATGTGTGATTCTCGGTCAATTGACAGAGCTCTCAGACTTATCTCAGTAGCAAATGGGCTTTGAAGGAGAAAGGAAATATCTGTTTTATCCCTTTTATTATCTATTTGAGCAGCTGTCTCATCAAATACAGCCTGTTCGTGATAATGAATGGAAATGTTGAATAGGAGGGCAGAGGCATGGTCTTAAATTTAAAGAACTCACTTTAGAGAAAAGAGCCAGAGAGAGAGAGAGAGAGACAGAGACAGAGACAGAGACAGAGACAGAGACAGAGAGAGAGAGAGAGAGAGAGAGGCTATAATGGTAACTTCAGAGGCGTCACTGACGCTGGGGACATGTCCCTAACACTTGGAGGCCTGTTTTGTCCCAATTTTAGAAAGAAGGATAAGTTTTATTTCTCTCAAGGGTTAACAAAAACGATCCATCCCCCATTGACAAATACGATGAGTAAGAAAAGTGTCAAGTTGGCAAGCAAGTGAATGGAAGATTAGAATGGTGAGGCGAAGGCCTGGAGCAGCCCTTTGGCCAGCGTGAGGCTGGGGAGGAATGTGGTGATTGTGGCTGCTCAGACCGCCAATGGCCATGCTGTTGGCAGTGAAGCCCAGCACCCACATAATAGACAGCCCCACAAGCTGTACACATTTTCAGTAATGGATGGGTTAATATAACCTCATACGTCTGATGCGTGGGTTTTAAGCACACTGGGCTGGACTTTTTTGCTGGATCTGGCAACCCTGTCTCTGGTGCTTCATACCACTGACAGTGTGTGTCCTTAAAAATTCAACATCGCTGTAGTTTTTGTACATCAGGTTTTGCTAACATTAGTTCCTATGGTTTATTTAGTAAACAGTTCATTTAAAGCAAAGTAGCTCTTATGCATGAACAGAACACGGTACACAGTGAACAATGTGAAATTCTTCCAGTGCATTTAACCCATTCACCAAGTGAAGCAGTGGGGAACCAGTGATGTGGCACAGTACCTTCCTCAAGGGTGCCGCAGTGGTTCCACTGGCTGTCCTGGGATTTGAATGCACGAGCATCCAGTAGTAGGGGCAACTCCTAAACCACCAGGCCACCAGCTGCCCCATTAGATACACATTCTACCGATGTAGTGATCTGTGATGTTCTCTAGAAAGTAGAAGTGTTTACTATTGTAGTGCTCATACAGTTTGGACCTTAAAAACAGTAGACACACATAAAAGTAAAATACAGAGAGGGATCTATTTTGAAAACTGCCAGAGAGAAAATAAATTATTAAACTGCCCTGCCTGCTTCACTGCTTGTGCTAATGTTGCAGTCTTAGAGTGGTAGTGGAAGAGCTGCACTTCCTAACACAGTGACCTAAATATCAGGCGGTAAGCATTATAGTCCATGTGTGAGTTTGCAATGCTTTTGCAAAATATCCAAGTGATGAACAAGTGTTTACATTGTGGTGGAACCTTTTAATCCCAGCTCTGTTCTCTCAGGCGAGGCCATACAAAAACCATATCTGGTTCCCTAAAAAAAACTTTAACGATCACGCAGAACCTTTTAAGACCCAAAACCTGTTACGTTCCTAGAGCTGCACAATATGCCTGTCACACACGTTCCTTGAATGAAAAATGTCTATTACAAATCAGACGTTAGGCCCTGCATGTTCAGAATTATCCTCCTTTTAATTAGTGTCTTCATTATAGTCACACGTGAACACACCACAGCCAGCACAGCACACAGTGTGAAAAATGTGAAATTCCTTCTCTGCATTTAACCCATTCACCAAGTGAAGCAGTGGGCTGCCACCAACAGGGGTGTGTGGGGATGGTACCCTGCTCAAGGTTTCCTCAGTGGTGCCACTAGCAGTCCTGGGATTTGAGCCCACAGCCTTCTGACCACAGGGGCAACTCCTTCACCACCAGGCCACCAGTAGCCCTTTAGAATAAATTGGGATTTGTGTTCCAAGACGTATCTAAAATCAGCACCTGACCTCCTCTGGCTGAATGCAGTCAAATCCTCACAGCAATGTTCCAACATGTAATGTAAAGCTCTCCTAGAAGAGGGCTTAATATGTTAATTTGGAACAGAAAGTGAATATGCAAGGATGTTGGTTTGATTTTGACATTGATGGGGACACAAACAGGGTAATGTTACTCCAGCCATAGTGAATCGCTAGCATCTTTCATACATGAATAACAAAGTATGTGTTCACGGAACAAATGGGGAGCAACTCCAAGCTGGTACTGTCATCCACGAAACCAATAACAAAGTACTGTAATCACACAGGACAAGAAATTCTTTATAATAATAATAATAATAATAATAATAATAATAATAATAATAATAATAAATAATTTATTTCTAAGCACCTTTCACAACACTCAAGGTCACTTCACTTTGTCACCTGACTGGAACAGTAAAGAACATATTTTAATGCAGGTACTGTTCTTTTCAAACCAATGATCTTGAAATAAATTTGTATTAAGTTTCCATCTGAACGTAAAAAATATGGTTAACTCTATTCACATTATAAATACAAGGATGGGGTATGGGTACTTTTTGTGTGTTGTTTTTTAACACTAGTATCTTACTGAATCAACACCAAACGCGATATGTTCTGTATTTTCAAGCACAGTATTGTTAGTATAAAGATGTTCTCTTTCTTGCCTACATCCACACAACTACTGCACACGTTAGCAAGAAGTGGCAAAGCTAAATTCTGTTAACCATTTGTGTTCTGACAGAAAACAGTAGTTTTATTGTTTTTTTTCTAATTATTGTTTAATTATTCCAGTAGGCACTGGATATTGGTAGGGACTGTCCCTCCCCAATTCTATGCCCTTGTATCTATGCCTAGGATCTTTGGGGAACCTTCATTTTCAAGATTTCAAACAAGAGAGTGGACAGAATCACTTTTATCTTTATCATTCCTGAATATAACTGTTTTGTGCAGTGCATTCTAGCAGAACAATAAACTGCATGTGCAAATTTAAACCCATGCAACAATTCTATGTATATCTCTTGGCGTAGAGATGTGCATAGACGGTGGCGTGTAAATTTGTGATAAATTCCTGTACACAGATGTTCAACAGCTTGACCACTAAACGCAGTCACCATGGCAACAGCGACAAACTTATGCAAGGTGTGCTTGACATGCCAAAGAGCTCCATTAATTACTGGCAGTTATTTTTCATAAAATGGGTAATTTAATTTCCTAGCAGGGCTTGTTCTCACAGTGACCAGATTATTAAAGTGTGTCAGTCAATCATGCCCAGCACATTCCTGTGGTCTTTAACATCTCTGCAGACCTTCATAGATTTGAATATTTCTCCCTTGCTCCCTGGAGCCAAGCATACATGACAGATGTGTTTTTGATATACACTATATGGACAAAATTGGGATGGCTGACTTTAATGACATTGAACACATAGACTTTAGAACACGTAGACTTTAATATGGAGCTTTGCAGTTCTTCTTGGAAGGCTTTCCACAAGATTTTGGAGTTTCTGTGGTAGTTAGTGCCCATTCATTCTGTAGAGCACTTATGAGGTCAGACACTGATGTTGGATGAGCTCACAATCTCCAGTCCAGTTCATCCCAAAGGTGCTGGATGGGGTTGAGGTCAGGACTCTGTGTGGACCAGTCAAGTTCTTCCACACTGAACTTCTCCAGCCATGTCTTTATAGAGCTGCTTTGTGCACTGGGACACAGTCATGCTGGAATAGAAAAGATTCTTCCTGAAACTGTGTGAACTGATTAGTTGCATCAGGTGTGTTAGAAGCAGGTGTGTCATTTTGGCCCTACTTTGAGAAACACTACATCTGGATGATATGACTTGGAAAATGTGTCACCTACTCTAATTGGCACATTAGACCCTTTACAGCTCACCTCCTGTTGTAGAACTGTTTGGTCACAACAACTATTGCTAGGCTGGATAAGATTTACAGAACTTTGGCAGAAAGCTCATTTAACTAATACTGTGGTCCATTTGATTTGATTGTTGTCTTCAATTAGAGTCTGTTCATTTCAAATAATACATATTTTACATTTATATAACACAAACAAAGAAGTGTAAAGCAGCTGCCACAAAAGAGTGCATCTGTGAGCAGAGCATAGAAAGGTCAATCCCTTTGCAGCCCACATGTGATCAGGTGTGTTACCCGTATTATCCAGTAATGTTGAGCCCATTGCACTCTCCATTGACTCGAGGACCATCAGATTTGAGGGAGCATCAAAAAGATTCTGCATGCATTACCCTTGAAGAGCCATTGAATAGTGGTGCACCTCTGATTTCGCTGCAAAATGCCATCCCATTTCACAACTTCTTGTGAAGGTTCATTACTTCCTTAAATTCTTTCAGATCCTTAAAACATACTTCAGAGGGGATAACCCGCATCTCCACAAAAAAATGAAAACCTAACCCAACTCGATGCGTAATAGTGTAGCGGGGATGCAGCAAACCTGTGGATAAAATGGCCTATTTCTACCCTGGTCCATTCCTTTGAAGATAGCTGGCTTTGGAGGAATTTTTTGACGTTTCACTTTCATCTTGGCTATTATGCCTCTGGTGGAAGGACTAGAGGAGCTATTCTCAGCACCTAAGAAGGAGCAGTGCACAAAATGCTGCGCTGGACCGCAAGAAGTAAGTTCACTTTGCCATGTGGTAAAGGCAGGATACATCTATGGCTAGTTACGCAACTACTGATTACACTGCTCATACAGATGTAGGATGAAGGCACCTTTACGGCCCTCGCCACCAGACGCCTACACAATGTAGGGAGACAGAATGAGGACAAGTGCACATGCGCAGTAGGGGTTAGGTTCAGATTAGCCCTTTGCAAATGGGCATCTTCTGCTCCTGAAAGCCTGCAACAACTGTGTTCAACATGATAGGACTGTCCCATATTGCTAAAATAAATGCAAATTACTCTTGAGAGCAGGCCCCATTGGCATTTCAAGAAGTCTCAATAACTCACACTGTTGCTGCTGTGGATTGAGTTGGTGATGAGGCTGTAATAAATGACAATATTCACCAGTTTTTACAACATCGGACCCACACTTGTATAAATAGCTGCCAAAATAAAGGGTCTTTCAAGTGATGCCAACAAACTACTTTGCAATAGATGGAACTACAATTGAAAATGTGATGTGTGAACAAGAAGAAACATTTGAAAGTTTGAAGAACCATCATGTAGGCTAAGGTATGTCAAAAGACTTCAAGAACCATTTAGGAACCTATATGTGCTTTGTCACTATGCGAGTCAAAAGGCACTTTTCCATAGGCATACAGGAACCATGCTGTACCAAAAAGCAGTGATGCAGGCTGCGGCCCACTTTTGGCCTTGACAGCACAGGTACAGGTTGCTTTATTTGTAATGGAAAAGCATTTGTATGCGCTATGGTGCGGTGTGCAAGTGAAAAAGTACCAAACGACAATTTCCTACCACTATCAGGAACTTTTCTGATTGTCTATTGACATACGGTATGCATTTGTGATGTCAAACCCAATGAATGAAGATTACACAACGGCTGACTGCATTTTCTGTTGGAAGAGATTAGAAATTATACTGAGACAATGATCCAAAATATTCATTAATTTCAAAACTTGTTCTATGTGCATGATGAGCTACAAATATTTCTTAATGTGCTGTGCAAGGAAAAGAGGATTTTTTATTGTGCAGATTAAGTTTCAGGTTTGTTCTATGCAGTGTGAATATTAACTTCTTTTCAGAAATGCAATGGCAGCACTTTATAATACTGTTTCATAGCTAACAGGCAACTATTCAGGAACTAAGCAGCAACGAAATAGTACAGCTGCATTGTTCAGTTAGTGGTATCAAAGGTAACATGGCTGCTCACACCGTCAACAGTAGGTATTTTGTCACTGTTGGAACAAAACCTTGTATCTACAAAAAAGTACATTTACAGGAGAAGAAAAAAAATGTTTATAAATTTTTTTGCACCAAGTATTAAGATATTTTATACTATTTCCAGCCAATTCATCTTAACATTTGACAGCTTACTTGTTACTTTCAAATTCTGTAAAATGACAAAAATACAAGGATTTGTTCTGAAAGATATTCTCTCACATGTTTGCTGTTTTGGGAAGATCAAAAAACAAAACAAATGTTAAAGTGATCTTTTTTTTATGAATATTACGCCATTCCAAGCTCTCACTTTGAATGTGTAGGTAAAGAAAAATGCTAATAATGTTAATATTAGCTGCAGTCAAGGGCATTAGTTGCACATTTTGTCCTGCACGTTTATATGCATAATAGCTTGTACAACTTGTATTGGAAAGCAGGAGCGTGGAAATCTTCACTCCATCAGGAAAGTTTAGCCTTTAGGCAAGAACTCTGGGCGGTAGAGAAATATAGGCTTTGCCCATTCACTGCCTCGAAAAACAAACTGTTCATATTTCCTGAGAAGAAATGAAAGTTACATGCACTTTTCTGTAACCCCAGAGGATGATCCTCCTCAATTTCACCCACACACAAGTAAAGGCACACTGTGTCAGATCTGAAGCTAAAAAAAGCCTGTAACAAGTTAGCAAAAGAAAGAGATGAAAGGAGTGATGACAAATGACAGCTAGCGATGGGTTATCTGCATGAAACGAGGCCAAAACACTTCTTTGGCACAGCTTGGAGCTTACAGCAAAGTTAGGTGGTTTGGGCTTCAAAGAGGGTGTAGATAAAAGGGGTTCAAACTTAGACCTGCTTACAAAGCAGCTAGGTTAGCATTAGGTCAGTGTTAATGAGGGATGGGAACACACCAAACAGCTGTGTTCTGTCAATTCCTCCAATTATAAACCGTCTGAGGATACGAGATGGAGTTTTAGGCATATTTTTATTGTCTTGGTCACCATTACTAACTGCCCATGATAATCTACATGACCTAACAGAGGCCCAGAGGGCTAATTACTTATGCTAACTGGGGACACCCTGCTATGCAAAAGGTAATGTGCTCATCTGACTTGCAAATTGTGTGTTCTGGGTTGAGTGTTTCTTGAGTTATAGCTCATAATAAACTAGATTCAAGCAGCTTCCTCTGACCTTTGCTATCATGGAGACTGTGGTCATTAAGGCAATTATATCTGCTGATTTGTAGAACACCATCTGAACAGGTGTCCAAAAGCTTCATCTTGCCTTGTTCCATGGATATAAGTGCAAGCAGGGGAATTTACTCAGAGAAACAGAAGCACACAAGATGAGTCAGCAGAGGAAAACTAAACAATGGATATGAGCTGAATGAAACAGAGTAAGAACAAAGTTTAAGTACAAACAAAAGAACTGTAACTTGGAAAAACTGAACCTACATTAAGGAACAAAGCTAAAGCACTATTAAAAATGTAGTGTCTGGACTGCCTTGTGATTTCAAATGAACTGAGCTTAGAATATTAAATGATCAGTTTTGCATTCTAGTAAAATCTTTTTTCAGTTTAACTAAAAACTCCCTCAAATATTTTTCCAAAACTATCATAAACTAATGTCCCAGTCCTCAGGAAGTGTATTCATAATTATGTCATGTAACAGCTTTCTGGGAAGCAGTTTTTTTGCAGCATTAAACGCTGAAGACATTGGTTTCCATTTGCCATAAATGTGGACAAAACTTTTTTTTTTCAGTTTAGCCAATGAACTCTGAAATGTTTAATTTAATTTTAGAGTTGATTTAAACAATGCACTTTAAAAGCAACCCGTCTAATGTTTTTGCAGTGCAGCTAATGTTTTTTTTCTTGGAAAGTCAGAAAATGCATTCTGATTTCAGATTTGCTCTGTCCAAGGTGTCCTATTGCCTTTTGCCCAGTGAGCTGCACAAACCAGCTTAAGGATAAGCAATTCAGATAATGGATGGATGGATGGATGGATGGATGGATGGATGAATTGATTTCTGATTGATTTTTTTGCGTGATATCAAACAGATATTATCCCCATTGGGGATGTAATTGTCTGTAATTATAAAGCTGACTGTAAGTAGGGTCACCCAAGTCTATTGCATCACTAGTTGCCAATTAGAAAATAAATTCTCTTGTGTTTCCTTCTGCTTACAAGTGTTGCATGAAATGTCATCACAGTTGGTTAAAAACATTGTGTTAAAGTTTCCAGGCCAAATGAAAAGCTGTAAAAGCAGAACTTACCTAGGCGACTAGTTTTTGAGGACTGATTTAAATCATGAAATTGCTATGTGTGTATAATGTATTGCACTTCATTATTTCCCACCTCTGCCATGGTGTGACCCTGAAAATGACTACATTTTTCTTGAAGTTGCCAGCACAAAGGCTAATTACTATAATTTGTTTTCATCCTTTGCTCCTTCTTCTACTCATTCTTTCACATCTTCTTTCGCAGCTGCTCCTTTTTCAAGCATTATTAATATGTCATTAAATTATACATCTTGATATGGTTATAGTGCTTTCATGCTAGAACTACCAAACTTTGCGTAGAAGTTTCATCCAGTTCCTTCTTGGATTGCGTCACCCACTCCAAAGCCCTGTTTTCACTCCTTTTCTCCAAAGAGTTTTGCTCTGGCCACTCATTTCACACTGCTGCAAGGTCTTATGTTCACAAAGCCAGAGCTGCTATGAAGCTTCGGATAGGAGGAATGTCCTTTATCCCTCACTGATGGAGAAGTCAAGTCATTCAAAGTGGTTTGGTGTAGTTTGAAATGGTGTATTGTAGAGAAAGTTATCCATTCGGGTTCCTTTACAGCAGTGGTGGTAGGAACCACACGTTGTGTCTACACTAATACGCATATATTCATTCTACTGACTATCCAAATTGAGAAGTCCTACAAATATGTGCCTTCGCAGTGTTGATTTGTGATGTGGATGCTGGTAAAAGAGAGTTAATCTCGAAGAATAGGTTTCTGTCGATAGATAGATTGATTAAAGACCTACCCGGCTGATATTCCTCAAACATTTCAGAGATTAGGTTTCATGAGCCAGATTGTTATTAGCCATTACACAGAGCCTTCCACATAAGAGGTCTTGACCCAGCCCATAAATTGGATATTGTTGCAGGAAGGTGCAAAAACACATTAGCATTTGTTTCATTTCCATGTTTTGCAAGAGTGAGACCTGAAGCCTCATCAAACAGTGATCCATGCTGCACCGTTTCTATTGTGCAGGCCAAGAAAATATATCATTATGTGTGTTTTTTGGTGAAAACATCTTCCATTGTTAGCTAAGGTAGCTAGAAAACAGCGATTAGGCTATGACAGGCTGTCACCCCTTTTCTATTTCACTCTGAAGCTCACAGGTACTTTGTGCTCACATTGTGTGTTTTATTCATCACTCTCCTCTCGATGGCAGTGAGCGCGGAGCTGGGATTTATTCAGGAGAAGGCTGCTTATTCACAAACGCTGCAGTCAGGATGTGTCTATGTTTAACCTGTAGTGGTGCAGTGGGTAGTTCTGTCTCCTCACAGCAGGAAAGGTTCAATTCTTCAAGTTTTAAAGAGGACGGTCTTTCATGCGTAAAGTTTGTATGTTCTCCATGTGTCTATAAGGGATTGCCTCCAAAGACATGTTAGGAGAACTGGAGACACAGAATCACTTCTAGGTGTGACTGAGTGTGTCTGCCCTGCAACAAACCGGCAACCTGTCCATTGTGTTTCTCTGTGACGCTGCTTAAGGGTTATCAGTTGTTTCAGCTATGTATATATATTAATGCTAGGCGACAATTACATTTTTAACTGAGATTAATCACATGTTTTCTTGTGATTAATCGTGATTAATCACATAATTATATGCAAAATTAAAAAACTAACTCAAAATAGTGTATTGTGCCCCTTTAGTTTTTAAAGTACTGCTAAATGAACAAAAGTGCAATAACATCGGGTTTGGAAACACTTTAAATAAATAAGGAGCTTTTTAACAGCAGTGTTCCCTTTAACACAGTTACACAGTAACTGTTTCTAGTAAATCTCAACTTAAAACATTCATGTAATCAAATCAAATATAAAACCAAAGCTATTTGCCACTGCAGGGCATTCACGTTTTATCTAGTTTGTTATAGAA
>JBBPCY010000039.1:33418434-33430463 GCA_037974405.1 Brachyalestes nurse
TGAAGGTGTGTAGATGTATGATGGTGTGTGTGAAGGTGTGTAGATGTATGATGGTGTGTGTGAAGGTGTGTAGATGTTTGATGGTGTGTGTGAAGGTGTGTAGATGTACAATGGTGTGTGTGAAGTTGTGTAGATGATGCCTATTGAATCATAAACTATGATGCTGGTGCAGTGTTACCAGAACAAGATGACTTGTGCTCTGGCAATTGTTCTTTTAATGTGTGTGGAGAAAAATCAAAAATTGAAAGTTTTTAGCCTTCTCTCACAGTGTGACATGGGACCACTGATTAGGAGTCACGACCAAAGAAATCAACACAATTGTTTCACGACAGTCATATGGGTTCTGCCCAAAATCAGTTATTAGAGAACCACTAGCAGTCGCTTTATGTTCTTTAGTTGAATCAGCTGCATTCGATTTGAAGCCAGAGCAGGAATCTGTCAGGTTGAGGAAGTCTGACTCCATTTTTCCTTTCTGTCAGCGGTCTCCTTCCTTTGTCTGTGGAGGTTAAATGCAGAGGTCTGTCTCTCCCACAGTGACGTTAGTGCCGTGTGTATTTACAAAATGTCCACAGTCACACGCATCCTAAAAAGCGGCAAATTCAAAAGCGTGACTGAGAAAGCTCCTTCGTCTGCTGGAGAGGTATGATCCCACTCAGTTCAGTAAATAACTTCTCTGACCACTTTTCCACAATATTGTCCACATAAATATAAATTGAATGGAATAAACCCGAAAGCAATAGTTTTGCCCTGGAGCTATTAGGCTAATAACACGTGTAAATCAGAATCTAATAAACTGCTGTCAACATAGGTTTATCATTTTTTATAGAGGTCCATTTGAGGTTGCTTCACATCACTGAGGCAAATGCGTGATCATAAAGGCATGCAGTTTGCGCAATGCTAACTTGGTGTGATAAGAGTATTTGCATCATCCAATAGTTTTCGGACAGTTCAGCTGCAAAGCATGATGATGGAATAAAAGCTTTAAAATTAAGCATTTTCATCATAGATTCCCCAGATAAACCAGATAATGTTAGTCCTATTCTCATGAGAGAAGAGAGATTATCCAAATAAGATAATTGTGGAGCAGCTGGATTGCCACAATTGCCCTGCAATCAGTCACCACTAATGTACCTTTGAGCAAGGTCCCCACACTGCTCCCCCGTGGCGCCCCTCATCGGTTGCAGCCCCCTGCTTCACTTGGTGAATGGGTTAAATGCAGAGAAAGAATTTCACATTGTCCAGCTGTGCTGTTGTGTTCATGCATGACCTTTGACTTTTTTTTTTCTCTTTGAAAGGGTTTGTTAAGATGTGTTACTTAGCTAGCAGTAACTTGGATAAAAGCATATTTTGATATTGAGTATAGCCTTACAGGGGTGAAGAACAGATGTGGACCATTAAAGCACTGATGTACGTCACTCTGGTTAAGAGCGTCTGCTAAATGCCGTAAATGTAAACGTAAACGTATAAGGGTTAATAAATTAAATTAAAATTAATGTTAGCCTTGCAACAACCTTTTTAATGAGAGAGCTAGCTAGCTAAAGTCAGCCCTACAACAGATACTTCTAATGAGAGAGACCCTCCAGATAAGCTAGCTAATATTAGCCTCACACTAGCTATTTTTTAATGTGAAAGCTAGCTAGCTAACATTAGACCTAGAATAGCTATTTCTAATGAGAGAGTAGCAAATTTGCCCATGGCAGCACCCAATATTTTCAGGGTTATTCAATTTCAAATAAGGTAGCAGGGCATTATTTCTTATCCTCCAGCTTCAGGAGGAAAGTTGTGAAAATTTGATCTTTAGCTTGAATAATAGCTTACAAATGTTCTAAAGGGGAAGGAAAACCATATTGTATACTAATGCATCACAGGATGGTGTGACGGGCTCTGTTTCCTGCAGTGTGTTTCAGAAAAATCAGAGGACTTTCTGATGTTTATGGCAAAGCGTCCAGAGATGAAAGAATGGATCAAGCCTGAGCGAGGCCCCCTGCTGGTCAGTCATCGCCAGTACACACACCTGCAGGTGGACCATGTGGAAGGCGGGGATAACGTTAATCACACCGTCCTCTTGCTCACTCTGGGTGAGTGAACTTCTCATGCATTCTGTTATAATCATGAAACAAAATGACGTAATTACATTCGGCTAATGAAACACAACACAGGAGAAAGCAGGTGTAGATAGTAGGGGTGTAACGGTACAGAAAGGTCACAGTTCGATTCACACTATAGTTCTGACATCACAGTTCGGTACTGTTCACGATACAGCGAAGTTAAGTAACAAAACGTTCTAAAGAATTAGGCTTGGTTTGTTTTTGTTTATTTTAAATAAACAGCAGTGTATTAACCAGTAAACACACACTCTTGCTTATATTTTCATGTATGTGTAAGGCAGCAGAAGTGTTACACCAGTAGGTGGCACTATTGCACCACACTATGACCTAGGTTTATGATTTACTGGCGCTTTTTGGTCCCTCTGTGATTCCGTAGGATCCGCAATACTTAAATCACGTCTTCTCCTTCGTACCCTGTATTCTCCGTACGACATTATATACCGAACCGTGACCCATGTACCGTGACGGTTCGGGACGAATACATGTACCGTTACAGCCCTACTTTCCTGTGAACCTGACGACCACAAAGTTGCAGATTTAAACCCCCACTTTCTACCATTGTGTCCTTGAGCAAGAAACTAAAGCAATTTCCATCTGGATCAGATAAAGGTTCCTGATTCTGATAACACTCTGTTGCTCCAGGGGGACTGCTCTTGTAACTAATGATAACTAAGTTGCTCTGGATAAAAGTGTGGCATAAATGCCATAAATGTAAATGTAATGTAATTTTACCACAGGACATGTAGCACATATGACTGATTCACACAATGTAAGAAGTCACACTATAAATAACAGATAGGGCCAGCCTCTCAATGTACACTTTGGTAAGGCAATATGTATCAGCTTGATTATAGCCATAGAATACACAAGTAAAGGGAGTAACATTGCCTAGTAAGCCAGTGAACTAACATTATTAACTAAGTACATTTGCTGAGTGAAGGATTCAGATAAATGATATAGGCTGTGTGCCAAACTGTGTTAGAATCTTTGTTGACACTGAAGCATACAGTTCATAAATACAACTGACATGATGGACTCAGATGGGACTAAAATCACTGCAAAATGCCAGCAAAATGTATAATACTCCCTAGGGAAACCTCATTTTTTCCAAATAGCACTGTTCACTTCAGACTAGGTCAGTTTTCAAATCTTGACTGAGAAGCGCAAACCAATACCCATTACCAGTCATTTTATGGTTATTTTATCTTTTGCTGATCTTTTATTTCAGTCACTTTTATCCCCCTGTGATTTGTTATCAGTATATTAAGTTAAGATCAACAGTCTTCAAAAACATGTTTAAAACGTATTATATAAATAAATGTTTTATCATTTGTAGAAGAAAGTGTGGCTATTTCTGTTACTAGTGGGCAGAGAAAATATCACAGCCAAATTACTTCAGACAGCCAGTGCCATTCTTATGAATGGAATTTCTGAGCTATGGATTAATATTTGGGTGCTAAAATAAAGCTCTCTTTCTCCCTCTAGTGACAAGACTCTGTAACTGCAGCTAAAACTTAAAAGCCTTGAGTTTTCCTTAGACTTCTGTTGAATCGACTTTTAACCCAAAATAACATGCCCAGACAGTCATTTAGTGTACACATGTGGTGTACAATTTTGGATGTACTTAGATTTTGACCACAAAAGTACAAATAGTTGAGAAAACGTATACTTAGCCCCTTGTCAATCCCTTTAATCTGCCACTTTCTGTTGTTTCTTTTGTTTTGCTATTAAACACCAAATTACACATGTGACTAATAATAAAACATACAAACACTTCCATTTAGAATAATGTTGGCCTACATCTGAAAAATAAACTGTGATTTAATTCAACAGAATTTCACATCTTCATTTATTACTGAAACACACCACAGTTACTCTCTAGATTTTTGGATATGATATGATAATATAGAAAGCCTCACTAATGAATTCCTCTTCGTCTCTTCTTGAGACTCCCTCATATAATGTAGGTTTAATTAGCTTTAGTTTAATCAACCATCCCACTGCCTGCTGTGCTACTTTTATCTCTTCATTTTTAAACACTAATCGTCTTGTGGTATTATCCAACTTGTCATGGGTAAAGGAGAATTTTTGACAAACGTTCTGCATAATTAAAAGCTCGGAACAATTTCATTCATAACCATTTCATTTTAGAGGCATAAACTCTAAGGATGTCTGATTCTCATAAGCACAAATGTGAACAATTTTTCTCAGTAAGTTTCTCTAGGACTTTTTGAGCAGTGTGAGCATGATGGCCTGCTTTTAGATGTTCTTCTCAGAGCCATTCTGGTCAATCCTAAGGGTTTCATTATCATGGAAAATAAATCCTAACATCTTCATTTACATATTAATGATTTAATTATGCAGAAGTTAAGAAAAATTGGTGGAACTCCCCTTTAATTGAACAATCATGAGATCAGGCATAAAGTATTATTAAAATATAGGTAGGAATAAAGGTCAGTCTAATGGAACTAAAACTCCCTTCTTCATATCCTAGTAACAGAAATGAAGTATACAGTACAGGAGGTCCTCGACATACACCGTTTCGAGTTAACAACACTCACCCCCACTCAGCTTACACCGTTACGGACTACGTGGGCTAACCAGTCTGGTTGCGCGTGATGGAAGTAGTAGAAGAAGCAGTTTTCCTTTTCCTTTTTCTGTGGCTTAATGGTGTCTTTTTTTATGATTTTACAACTGTGTTAGGATAGCTAAGCGACTTAGGCTAGGGTGTGGTTCGACTAACACCAAAGTCACTGTCGAAGGAACGGACCTGCGGCGTAACTCGAGGACCCCCTGTAGTACCAAAAGTGCTTTAGCTCTTACCTAAAGTCAGGAATGCCGACAGAAGTGCTGATTCCTGCCCCGGAGTGTACCACCATGTACTGCGACTCTCTGATCAGCTGAGCCAGCGTCTCCACTTTAGCCTTTAACTCCTCAGGTTCATCAAACTCCTACAAAAAAAAACCCCAAAAACAACCCACTCATTTAAAGAAGGAAACCCCACTTCCACTTTCCATTTCAACTTGCTCTTCTGTTGCATTCATTCTTTGCACCTTCAGCTCAATTGATTGTTGCATCTTTAAGTTCAAGAAGTGAGATACGATTAAGAAGCCCATATTTACTTCAGTGTGCTTCAAATCACAGTCCCGCCATTAAGCATCATCCACTAAGGTTTGAGTAATTTGACCGTTTTAATAACAAAGCATATTTGTGTAAATGAAAAGCAATAGCTATTAGTGATCAACTTCAAATATGAGAATGATTTAAATTATTTTTTTATTATTTTACAGTGAAGCAGTGGGCAGCCAGCAACACAGTGCCCAGTGAGCAGTGTGTGAGGACGGTATCCTGCTCAAGGGTACCTCAGTAGTGCTACTGGCAGTCCTGGGATTCGAACCTACAACCTTCTGATCGCAGGGGCAACACCCTAACCACCAGGCCACTACCTGCCCTATATTTTCTTTTCACTAACAAAACAAAGTGAGCAAGAAATCATAAAATCAAAAGTTGAAATGAACTCTTTTTGTATTGGTGGTTTAAAGCACTGTTTAATCAAATCTGTGACGCTACAAAATAGTGAATTCAAAGCGGACAGTTTCAGACTGACTCCGAAGAGTAAAATACAGTTATTTAAGATTAGCAGTAACGTTATCTACTAACATTATTGCTCATGAAGGATTCAGATAAATGACCCCGTTGGCATGCCAAACAGTGATCAAGAATCTTTCTTGATATTGAAGCATCAGCAAAATTATAAAACTCCCCACATGTAAAACGAATCCTGTCAATGGTACTCAAGAGTGTGTTCATCCCAGACTAAATCAGTGTTTAGATCTTGACTGAGAAGCCTAATTAGATGCCCATTAATGGTCACATTATTGTTATTTTGTCATTTTTTTGTCATCTGTAAATCAACCTTTGTAAACTTGTCTGAAAAAGATATAAATCAGTTTTTATCAGTACAAAGAGTGGAAGTGTCACTAGCGGTCATATTGTAATTAACTCACAGCTTGGCTTGTCTTCATCCAACCTAAAAGGTCGGATGTCACTCCACTGCTGATTGACCTACACTGGCTATCCATGGCTGCCCGAATTAAGTTCTGTTCATTAATTCTTGCCCACACAGTGACATTTGCGTGGGCACCCAGATACCTTAATCCTTTCATTCATTCTTATGTTCCTACTCGCTCCCTCCAGTCCTCCAAGGAGCATCATGTGGCTCTACCATTCCTACACACAAGGCAAACCCAGTCCAGACGCTTCTCATTTGTGGCTCCCTGGTGGTGGAATGAGCTGCCTATGCCGACCAGAGCAGCAGAATCCATCTTCCACTCTCCATCTTCAAAAACCTCATGAAGACTCATCTGTTCAGGGATCTCTCCTGATCTATCTTCTTGCACTACTCTTACATAAAGATTTTAGCACTTAGAACTCTCCTGTGGTTCTCACACTGTCCTGAAAGTGTTGTCTCATATTGTAAATAGCTTTGGATAAAAGAGTCTGCCAAATTAAAGTAACGTAATGCAATGTACTATAATTGTGTTTTATTTATATCTAGTTTTCTTTATAGCAATAACTTCAGACAGCCAGTGTCACTCCTGTGAACACCACCCAACTAAACAGTATATATAAATAGTACAAAGCCATCAGAAATGTATTCAGTACTGTAGTGGGTATTAAAGCTTTATTTCAGTCATTTAGCACGCCCTCCTTTTTGCCGTCTGTATATCAACCCATCTTTGTCTTCATAAACATGTTTGAAAAAGATGTAAGTTAATATATATAAAATTCTTATCATTCTTGGGGGAAAGTGTGTCACCAGTGGTTGAACTGTAAAACAGAATATACTTCAGACAGCCAGTGTCACCCCTGTGAATACTACTTTAAATAGTGTGCAAAAAATAGTACAAAGCCATTAGAAATGCTTTCAGTGCTGTAGCGGATAAAGTATAAATGTGTTACGGGATGCAGGTTTTGTTACCTGGCCGGGGTCTCACTCTCTCAAGGTAGATATACTATTACGCTAGCTAAGCTAGTTACCATTGCAGCAATTTTAAGAATGTAGAAGGGCTGAAAAGGAATGCAGTTTCGTGTTGTTATCTGTAATGTTGCAGTTTTACGTTTGCAGATACTTAAATGACAGAGATTTATCTCCACCCCGGTTCTGCAAAACAAAGGCAGCCTCAGGCTAACGCAGGCTAGCTAACAGGTAAACAAGGCTGTAACATTACCTCCGGAAGCCCACAGATGCCTTTATCCGCGTACGGAGACAACCCAGCCGCGTAGTTCACAGACATGACAAAGCGTACTGTGCAGGGTTTCTTAAAATGTGGGAATATTACAGAATTATAGCTGCAAGACTGCAGTCTACAGACTTTCTCTCTTTAGTCTTGTTGGTCCTCCACACTACGTCATACAGGACTTGCGCACTACTGTGCACGTAACGTCATGCGTCACAATGCGTCTCCCCTCACCCTGCCAGTACAGCACCAGTTTCCCCAGTGCCAGTTTTACATGCAAGACAACTCATAAAACAACTTAAGGCGAAAAGGAGATTTAATCATTAGGCATCATGAATACATTAATGATTAAAAATATTGGGAGTTCCATTAGTATCCAGTGAACTTGTCTATATTAAGTTAAAAGACGTAAATGTAAATAGTTACTTATTGTGTGTGTGAAAATGTATATATTTAAAAACTAAGGAATACAGTATACAGGAATACAGGAATACAGTACTGTGCAAAGGTCTTGAGTCACCCCTCATTTCTTAATTATGATTATTATTAATTATCACTGGTAGGTCACTGTGTGGCTTAACAAACCAAAAACATTCCTCTGAAACTGGGCAGGTACAAGAACTGTACTTATAAAAGCTAAAATATGAAAGTTAAAAACTTTGAAACACCTTCAGGTTCATCAATGCGAGAAAGTCTGAGTCCTGGGAAGCAAAAATGAGCAGCACAGCACACGCACACACTCACGCACTTATATGCATCGGGCATGCCCGGTGGGCCGATACCCGGCGCGGAATCCAGTCTGCACCACAACCCCCACCCCCGGGAACGACAGCCTGGTGGGCCAGTCTCGTCCTTGTTCCAGTCCAGCCCTGCTTATATGGATATTATATGGACAAAAGTAATGGGACGCCTCACCATTGCACTTAAATGGACTTTACATAGACTTTTATATGGAGTTGCTCAACACCCCCACCCCCGCCCCCGACCTAGACTCTAAGAGTAGCTTGTTTTTTTATAACGAACTACATAAAACATGAATGCCCTGCAGTGGCAAATAGCTTTGGTTTTATATTTGATTTGATTACATTAATGTTGAAGTTGAGATTTACAAGAAACATTTAAACTGTAACTGTGTAGCTGTGTTAAAGGGAACACTGCTGTTAAAAAAGTGTTTGCAAACCAAATGTTATTATACGTTTATTCATATAGCAGTACTTTTAAAATAAAGGTGTGCAATAAAACCAAGCAATTAATCGTGATAATTTTTTTTAGCATTGGCCAGCATTAATGCATATATGTATGCACACACACAAAAGAAAATAATATTTGACAATTCTTTCAAACTGATGAGGCTGGCGGATACTGCTGTGCTATTTGAGCAACAGAAAGTAATGTGTTGTCACAAAATAACATCATGGCTCTGATTTGGTTACAGGCACAAGCAGAAAGTGAGCAGATCATCACAACAGGTGTGAAAAATTTGTGAAAATTTGTATTTTCTGTTGTATTTGCACAAAAAAGTCAAGCTCAGCTCTTTTTGGCTCCTGTAAGTCTGTAAAGCATTTCACATGCCCTCCTGTTTGTCAGTGTGAAATGTTTGTTTCAGTCTAACTTTAACATGCATTTTTTAACATTAGATTAGTTGTTCTATTTTCAACAACTGACCATATAGTTTCAGTATTTGATTGAGACTTGCTGTCACACTTTTCTTGCAATGTGAAGTGTGATCTTAACATAGTTATCTAATGTTTTTTTTTTTTTTTACATGTTCTGTTGTACATGTTAAAGAAGAAAATTACTCTTAGCTGGAGTGTAAAGTGGGGTGATAGTTATTGTGAAAAAAAACTGTATTCTGGCTGTTGTGTAAAGAACATTACATAACACAACAGATAATGTATTCAACTCAGAAGACTCCTTTAGGCCAGAACACCCATTTAAATCTACTGATTATTCATTCACTCCTAAAGACATTATTGTGTATTATAAAATTTAAATGATTGCTTGTCAGCCTCAGTACTGCCTTGTGTGTGCAATTCATCTTTATTAATGTATATATTAACTTCATAATTCTCCGTGCCTAATATTACATACAAAAATGTAGCAACTGTACCCCCAAGCAGCATTGTTCTCTATTAGAAATACATCATATTTTAAAAAATTACGCTTATTCAAAAATCAACTAAGATATAATAAGAGAATAATGAGATATGATAAATGTTTCCTGATAGTCTTAAATGTGTGTCAAACTTTTTTGTTATTTATTAAAGTTAGAACATTTTCTTATTTTTGCTTCAATATTAAAATAAATAAGATCTGATTATCTGTTTTGAATGACCTGTAAATGTTTTAACAGGATAAATTTGGCAAAAAAGTAATCATTTGGAATAATTCTTGGTTGTTGACTATGCTATTAAGGTTACTGGTAAATAATGGATCCAATGCTATGATAGACGTTCCTTTAGGAAGTAAAGGTCCTTCTATGCTGCATGTTCATTATGATCTATAGATTATTCCTTAATAACCCAATCATGAATTAGATTCTTTTGTTTTAAAAGTATTTAGGGATGTCAGTTGGACTAGACTGTTCATTTTGTTGAAGATCCTCTAGGCCGGAGGTCACCAGCACTGGTACTGAAGATCCATATATCCAGAGACTTCTAGTTTCAGCCACAATCTGTGAAATCTACTTGAGCATGTCTTGTTGGCCACACTAGGCACACACTGGCAAGAAAAAGCATGTGAACCTTTTGTAATTTCATGGTTTTCTGCATTAATTTTGTCATAAAATGTGATCTGATCTTCATCTCTAGGGTCTTGACAAATAAAATGTGCCTAAAATAATAACACAAGGAAATCCTGCTCTTGCATGTCTTTATTGAGAACAACCAAAAAAAAAAAAAACCTCATAGTGCTAGTGGCAAAGGTATGTGAACGCTCGAGTTAAGTTATTTTTAATAGTTGTCCTCAATAAAGACATGAAAGATCAGGGTTTTTTTTTGTTTTTATTTTAGGCACATTATATTTGTCTATGACTTAGATGAAGATATTTTAGGACAAATTCATGCAGAAAAATGTGAAATTCCAAAAGGTTCACTGTAATCTGTATGTTATTTATCTATAGTATTAATACCCCAGCAATAATTGTACACAATTATTTTGTGTGAATCCTTGTGTATGGCATATCATAGCACAGTATTTTCTGCAGACCTTCTATTTGACTTTCTTTAGATGTGTAGTATGTACCTAACAATCTTGTGTTATTAAGACTTCACAGATGTGTTCCAACATCTACCGCAAAGCCCTGTCTGAAGAATAGAAGCTGTTCTACCGCAAAGTGGGCACAAACCTGTTTATTGTCAACCTTTAGAAGAAAACCCTGGATGAGCAGGGGTTCACAAACTTTTGGACGAGCTTGAAGAACGGGCTGCAGGCGGCGCAAGAGTGCTACACTTGAGCATCCTGGAATAGTTTCTCTCTCAATAAACCTCCCCCCAAACCTCCACCGCACCCCCTCCCCCCTCCCTACCCACCCCCCTCAAACCCCCTCCCCATCAGGTACGGGCTCGGAGCGTGACATGTGTCGAATAGAAAGTGAGCCCCCCGCGTTTCCAGCTGAGCGCTTTCTACTCTCCCCGGCGCGCGTGCGCGTACGCGTGTGTGAGCGCGTGTGTGTGTATGTGTGTGCGCGCGCGTGTGTGTGTGTGTGTGTATGTTGTTATTATTATCCCGCCTGCCTGCTCTCCGCGCCGCTCCGCTCAGAATGGCCAGATTCACCCAGACTGAAGCGAGAAGGCAGCAGCATCAGCAGCAGCATCAGCACCAGCTCCAGCTCCAGTTCCAGCTCCAGCTCCAGCCTCCTCCTCCGCCGCCGCCTCCGCCTCAGCCTGCCCACGCCAGCGCGCTCCTGAGCGGACCGGGGGCAGCACCGAGCCAGCCGCCAGCGCTCCAGCAGCCCCAGTACGCGCAGATCACGCTCGCCAAACCCATGAGCGGCTCCGAGGCCGTGTCCATACACGCGGACGGCGGCACCATGAAAGACCAGGACGCCATCAAGCTCTTCATCGGACAGATCCCGCGCAACCTCGAGGAGAAGGACCTCAAGCCCCTGTTCGAGCAGTTTGGCAAAATCCACGAGCTCACCGTCCTGAAGGACCGTTACACCGGCATGCACAAAGGTACAGAAACAGGGGCTTCCAGTTCATCATCACGGCACTTTTTTATGTATTTATGTGCTTCCAGTTCTTCATCACGACACTTTTTTTTAAACATTTTTTTATTTAGGGGTTTGTTGCATTTTAACCGTATCCACGCTTGCTTTTTGACGCCTTATTTATTTTGGCTCTCTCGTGCACTTCATTCACGCACTCCTACTCATTAGGCTGCATTCATTCGCATGCTCGTTTAATGGTGTTTATGACAAATAGCGACCCATGTTAAATAAATACCCCGCTATCCTTTTTTTTCTTAAAATGCCGTCCGTGCAGGATCACGAGCTGACTTACACACTCGCGGTCACTCCCACTCGCACATTTTGTACGGTGGTGTGTGTGTGTGTGTGTGTGTACTTACGCTCGCGGGAAGTAGGGCAGCCCCGCGCGCACATAATGCATATGATTTAAGAGCCCCACTCCACCTCCCCTCAGCACCCCTCACCCCAACACCCCTCCCGAACAAATCCCAC
>JBBPCY010000039.1:33452633-33465192 GCA_037974405.1 Brachyalestes nurse
TATATAAAATTCACTTTGGGGTGTTCATATTTATACATACATACATAAATTAAGTGTGTATACATGTATGTATGCGTCAGTCTGAACACACCAAATTGAAATAAGCCTTAAAAAGGCTAAACCTGAGGGGAAGGGGAGTGAGCAAATGAAAGTTGGGTCACAGTTGAGTCTAGGGAATAAAAGAGAAATAGTGAGTAAGAGAGATAAAGGGGTGGAGAGGAGGCATGAGAGAGAGGGAGAGAGGAAAAATAGATGGAATATGCAAATGCAAACAGCAATGAACAGGGTCATGTTGACAGCTCCGGGCTGTGCCTGTGTGTGTGTGTGTGTGTGTATATGTATGTATGTGTGTGTGCATGTGTGTTCTCTGAAACCCCACAAGTTCACTCCAACATCTCCAAAGTACATCTTTCTGAGCTCGGAGTGCCAAAAAAGTGGGGTCAACCAGAAAACGAGAGCAGAACAGACGGACAGACAAAAAGAGAGAGAGGGAGAGAGGGAGAGAGGGGGAAGGGAGAAAGAGAGAGAGGGAGGGAGAGAGAATGAGTGAAAGAAAGATTCACACAGCTAGAAGTCACACACTCATTTTGCATTCATACAAGACATTAACGGACAGTGGGGATGTAAGCTCATTATTTTTTCATCTCAAACGAAAGAGCGGAGAGTGAAAGCAGACAGGGAGGGCGAAGGACAATCCTTAAAAGATGAATTCGCAATGACAGCACATTTGGTGCCTTCTTGACCTTTGACTCTTTGCTTCATGTGTTTTTCTCCTTTCTCAAACCAACAAAACGCAAGTCTGTTCTCATTCCTGGCAGCCTCACAACCAAATGTAGTTATTTATCAGTACCGTGGGCCCGGCCTCTTGTGGAAAAAAATCTCAGTTGTCTCAGTTGCCTAAGCTTCCTGATGGACAGGGATTAGAAGAGTGGAAACTGATGATTATCCTCCAGACCAGCCTTGGCCCCTGGTCAAGTGCAGTATGAGTCTCCTGCCTGGTAGAAGTTTTTTAGCCAGTCCCAGCAGTCTAGTCAGGTCATCTTTCAGTAATCTCTAAATAATCATGTCCTATGACCCAAACTATCATGGATATAAATGCAGTATGACGTTCATGGCTGTGTAGTGAGTTGCCTGCACATGCAGCATTTTAAGTCATCGGATATGTGTCTAAAACAATATTAGGCATAAAGTATCATATTTTGGTCATATTTCAAGGCAAAATCCTATTTATCCAAAATCAACAAGGCAAATCAAGAATAAAATGATAAGTATGATTCCCAGTAGTGGTCAGAGACAACACAACTAGCAAGAAACTTCTCATTTCAATCTTTTCGTGTGCCATAAAAATGTACAAGCATCTTTACATGTATGGTATTAATTATGTCAATGTTCATTTTATAGTTATATTGCAAGATTAGTATGCTTGCTAGCTCTGTTCAGATTAGTTTAGACGGATATGTCTGTTTATGTATTTATTTTTTGATTGTTAGCATGCTAACTGGATGACTTTTTCTTTTCAAATTGCCAACTTGCTAATCAACGTACCATTAGGGTATTATGTCAGATGGTTAGTGTTAGTATTTTGTGGTACTGGTGTTTAGTAATCCTGTCTCAGTAAGCTGTTTTTTAAAATGCTAACTTGCCATACAGCTACAGGCGTAAAGGCCACTTCAGTATACCACCACTGGGTTCCTGAGCAAGACCCTCAACCCCAAGTTGCTCCAAGGAGACTGCCCCCTGTAGTTAGGGAATGAAAGTCGCCTTGGATAAAAGTGTCTGCTAAATGCCATAAATGTAAAAGTAAATGCCACTTGCAAGCTAAAAATGTGTACCTCAATTCCAAATTTGACTATATTTAAGAAAATATATACTTTGTTTCCATGCACTAGACTCTTTAACCTTTGGATTCAGACAGTGCTGTGCTGTAGTTAAGGGCTCTTAGGATCAACTGTAAGTTGTATTCAAACACTGCTGACAATGGACAATCTTGCAATCTTCCATGTGGGCCACACATGCATATGCATCTGGTTATACATTAACATCTATAAGGGGCTACAGCTGGAAGGAGACAAGGCAGCATATGGCCTATGGGCTGTTGGCTGAGATTGGCTGTTCTAGAGTGAAACTCAATAGAGCCCTGCCGTAGATAGTGTAGATCTCTATTCAAAGCTGTATGTGTGTGTGTGTGTCTGTGTGCGTGTGTGTGTGTTATCTATCCATTGCTCTGTGTATATGTGTGTCTGTTATCTATCTGTGTGTGTGTGTGTGTGTGTGTGTGTGTGTGTGTGTGTGTTTGTGTGGTATCTATTCACTACTTTCTCAATCCTTCAGCAAGGCACAGCCTGAGGGATCTATAGTTGCTATAGTAACAACGGCAAGCCTGTTATCAGCTAAGTGTAATGAAAGAAAACTCAATTCCAGCTTTAGTGCCACACACTCGCATACACACACACATACACACACACACACACGCACACACTCACACATGCACACACACACACACACACACACACGCACACACACGCCCCTACAGCAATAAGAAAATGTAAGAATGTGCCGGTATTTGCCTCGCTTTTTTAGCTTAGCCATCTGGTTTAGCCACGTTTGCAGTTCATGTAACAAAAGGCAGCAGATGTAAGTGTGATATGCTTGGTTATCTTCAGTGCGCCGGATCAGTCTGACGAAGGAGTTCGGATGTCAGTGTGAAACAGAACAAGCTTACATAACGCAGGCCGCGGGACACGTTACGACTATTAGCCTTTGCTGCAGGCAGCGTTAACTTATCTGCGTCTTTCATTTATAGCTTGTCCTCATGCCGGACCATGACGGCATCCCAGATAACCTGGGTTAGACAACAGAGACCTATTTTTATTATTATTTTTAAAGGCCCCCAGCATGCTACATTTATTCTTGAATACAGTGCACATTCAGAACAGAATTCAGATGATAAAGGACTGAGTTGTTTTTAATGAAAAAGAATTTTTGAATTCCCTTTCATGTGCGCGGGAGCTCAAAAGGGTTGTTTGCTAGTTTGGGCCATGACTTCAACACGTAATTGTAGCATGAGGAGAGACTGTATGAGGCATGGACAGTATGTTACATTGGAAAAAAGGGGCGCTTCAGGCATGAACCATGGATCTAATAACCTTGGGTACGACGTGTATAGATGTACGATGGTGTCCATGCTGTTTGAATTTCAAGTTTGCATTTTAATTGGTTGGTAGACGTAAGACGTAGCAGCACACACAATGTGAGAGCACGACACCCGTCTTTGAATCTCTCTCAGTTAGAGAGAGGACCACCATTTAGGAGCCAGGACAAAAGAAGTTGCTACAATTGTTTCACATTCGTCATCTTTCGTCTGGGACAAGTCCTGGCAGATAGTGTGGTCCTTACAGATATATCACTCACTCACTGACTCACAACCAGTTATTCCTCACTAGGGTCCTTACAGATTATTAACGGATAAGCAGAACCTAAATAATACCCAATACTGGGTAGTTTCATAATAGTTCTAATTTGGAACCTTCTTTCAGGTCTCAACCCTATTCTTTACAAGAGTAAATGCAACAATAGCATTTGTACGCATTTGTAGTTGTAGATCTAAAAGGAAAAGTTACAGCTTTTTTGGCCCAGGATTAAGGTGTTAACGGAAGAGGTCTTGTGTATTTCCTCTTGAAACACTGTCACTGTCAACTCGCACTGTCAGCTAGCCCCGAGAGCCCACACAAACACTGCTGCCCGCTGGCTGTAGCTAGGCAACGCAGATGCACTGGACCAAGAAAGTGACTGTGCCAAAAATCTGCCGCTCTTTAAGAGACGCTTCAAATTTATGAGAGCTCTATTTCTTGCGTTGCTGTAGTCTTCACCTCTATTACCTCTCTTGTCTTACTCTCTCTGCTTGCTCCATTGCATCCCTGCCTCCTGTTGTACTGCAGATCTACATCCTTGGATGAGGCCTTGGACTACCATTTTCAATTGTAGTGATAAATGAATATGGATTTATTGTGAAATAACTGCAATGATTAGTCAGCATGCAAAAGATGTATATGTTGGCATGCCGTTTACTTAACCAGTTATCACATTTCTGTTTTAATTATTTCATTATTTATTTCTCAGTCCAGTGCAGAACGGCTTCTCAATTTTAAAGTATGCAAATTCTCGAGATTTCGTATGCAAAATCTCGTTTTTTGGAAAACAAATATATATATACCTCACATTTAGCCAGTTTTCTTGTCACTGTAACAAATGTCAGAAGTGCAGACTTGAACCTGTTAATACAGGCATGCAATTCGTAGCGGAACTGACTACATAATTCAGCACGTTGTTACATTCTAAAAGATGAATTTGCCCAATTTACTACAGCATTTCTTGAAAATGTGGCCACACAACTTATTTCAGTTGTGGTTACTTAGCCAAGATATGTTTACTGTTTAGTTTAGAACTGCCACTGTGAGGCTAACCTAATTTACTGCACAAATTATTTGCAGTCGACATAATATGGTTACATTCAACAGAAGAAGTAACTCAGGTTAACAGGTTAATGCTAGATCCATATAACTGAGTAAAGATGTTACTGTTGATATCATAGCTATCAGCTGCCGAGGGTCACTTTGCTCTCTCTGGGTGGGTAGGACCCTTAGCAAGAGGCTAGCCAGCATGATTATCTGTTACCTCATATAACAGAATTAACAGTTAGCATTCTCCTCCAAGCATGTTGAGCTTTTAAATAGTGTTGTGTTAGTAGCAATTTGAAAAGATGTGGTGGACCTTCATGAGACTTGGGGGGATTCCTGTCCTAACTTTCAGTGTTGAGTTTTAACTAATGCATGGATATGGCTTGACTAAACTGGCAAGAAAATAAGAAAAAAGAAATATGCACACTCAACAGAAGGTACACTATGAAGAAACACAAATGCAAATAGATATCAGGATCCAGTGGGAAAGAAGTTGAGTTTAAATAACACAAAAAGGGAAAAGATTCAAGCTGACGTCAGAGTGATTTACTTGTTTGAGTCCAAAAACCCCCTGTAATGTTCATATGATACACATGGTCAGGCTGACAGATTGCAGTTCGCTGCAGGAAGTGGTGGGGGCGGAATGGTCTCTATGGTTCAGTTACAGCCTAAAAAACTATTCTTGTCACACAAACTAATGGTGCAATTGGTCATTTAATCAAACAAGTAGTGGATAGAATGAATCGATTATAGAAATAATTGTTAGTTGCAGCACTGATGCAATAGTAAATAAAGTAAAGCAATTTGTGTTTGTGTGTGTGTGTGGTATGTGTGTGTGTGTGTGTGTGTGTGTGTGTGTTTAGTCTGCATTGTGCTGATGCTGTCGTATTAGCCTCGTCTAAAGGGAGTCTGCTCTGCTAGACTGGGCAGTGGCATGGAATGAGGCTTTTTACGTAACACTGCTAGAGAGAGAGTGGGGGGGTAAACTGAGAGAGAAAGAGAGAAGAAAAAAGGGGGATAGAGGGAAGAGAGAAAGGAGAGTGTGAAAGAGAGAGAGAGAGTGAAAGAGAGAGAGAGAGAGAAAGAGAGAATTGAGAGAGTGAAACAGAGAGAGAGAGGGGAGAAAGCAAAATAGGATGAAGAGAGACAGAGAACTGCCACTTGGCAATGACCTACAATGCAGGCACACAAACACACACAAACACACACACACACACACACACACATCAAAAGGAATAACGATCCAATCCTACACTCGTGTATTCTAGGTCACAGCAGCCCGCCCCCATACACTTCTTTTTTTCTCTTTTCAAAATGCAACAGTGATTTGATGCACAGCCGGAATAGGCTGGAGGGGGGCTGTATGAGTTTGTGTGTGTGTTTGTGTGTGTGTGAGTGTTTAATAGTTTACACCCATAAACTATTGCTTAATCCTGAAGCTTCTAGCTTTGCAATGTTTTGTGTACGTTTTTGGTGAATTTGAGTGCATGTGTGAATGTAGATTTGCTTGTGTTTATATGCATGTGTGTGTGTGTGTGTGTGTGTGTGTGTGTGTGTGTGTGTGTGTGTGTGTTTGTGTGTGTGTGTGTATATTTTTGTCCTCGTCCTTTGTGGCTACACCAGATCTGCTTCACAAATCATCCTGCTGGTGCTGAGATTTAGGGAGGAGTATGCCTGGATGGCATTTTTGTTTTGTGTGTTAATGTGTACGTGTGTGTGTGTGTGTGCGTGTATGTGTGTGTGTGAGATTGGGATTTGTAGGGTATGGCATATTAAAATATGTTTTTTGGTGTGATCTGAAACAATACCCTCCCCCACATACCTTTAATACAGTCTAGCTTATGTACAACAATTGACATGAATAAGCTCCACCCACAAATAGATCTCATAGGTTCATAGTTACTGTTGTTAGGTTGGACAAGCTTTACAGAACATCAAAGTCATACAAACCCTATTCAGCATAATGGGGAAGAGTAGCATACTAATAAGGAGTATGCTTTCTACTAGAAAAAGAAAACAGAAAACAAAAATGAATGAAAAAAATGGCATTTTTTGCATTTAGGAACCATATTGGTGTGTCTCTGCCGATTGGAATAAAATGAGCATGTGCAATTAGCATGCTTTGAAATAAAGAACGAAAAGGACTGAAAGCTAGGGGATGGATTTGTTTACCATGTTGCAGTACTGAAAAGGCTGAAAAACAACCATTATATTGTGCAGCATTCTAGTGGTGTGCACGCAGCCATGACTGTATCTCAGCGTACAGCGTTTGTAACTAAACCATGCTAATTCAGTCTCCACTCAGCATGTGTGACTCTCAGAAGAGCCTGCAGCTGCAGCCCATCCATGCTCCATTTCTCCCTCGCTCCGTCTCCCTCCTCTCACTCTGTCAGTTTTTACGTGACCTTTTTAATGTTACATCATCCAGCCCCCTCCTACATCCATTTTTTAGCTTCACAATGCCACAGTCTTACCTTAAAAAAAACCCAAAATCTGTCTTAAAGCTGTTATTTTAGCAAAAATGTTTTTAATTTTTTGTTACAAATATGCGTCCCTAGTGTGGTTGACAAATGCGGACAGGTTTTTCATGCATTTATTTCTGTAGTTACGCTGCAAAGTGAAAATGCTAATATTGCTAACAAGATGTGAAAGCTAATGGAGTCCATTTAGCTTCATGAAAATTGCGTGCCGAAATCATTCCGTAATTACCTCAAAGCAATTCATTAGTGAGGTAATAGCATTTAAAAATGGAAGCATTAAAAGTCAAAGTTACATTTATTTGTACCATTTTTGCGAGATTTAACCAGAGATTGAAGTGTTCAGGCACAATAATGAGTCACTAAGCTACCTGAAAATAGAAACCCGTCTTCAGTTTCGAGGCAACTACAGCGATTTCATCATGCTAATTGAGGCCTGTTGTCGTTTGAAAGTAACACACTTTTTAGTTTTTAATTTTGTGATTTAAAAGTGAACAAAACTATTGACTTTTGTTTGTGAAAATCACACACATTCAGTTTGTAGAGTGTAGACTAAAGTAGAAGCACCTCACTCACGAAAATACTAATGTGGCTAACAAGGAATGAAGGCCGGTTAGCATGCCCTCACAGACTAACAAGTCTGCATTCATTAGGTATGTTGGAATGTTTGAGTGAAAAAAGAGTATGAAACAGTATCTGAGAAGCTATTTTTAATCTACTCCACTCTACCAGCAAGATTAGGAGATACCGTATTATTACCATAGGAGGCCTCACAACAGTGCCACTGGAGAAACATGCAGAGAAGTGAATTAAGTGGGCATAATGGGCCTGGTGATAAGTTTTGGGATTGCCTAGGAGTCCGTTTCAAGAAATGGTGAGTGGTTTCAGGATCGTAAAACCTGACACAGTACCCGGCCCTCGTTATGAGAGTACTCTCCATTGTTTAGCTTCCCTGTTATTTTTAAACCTCCTCAGTGCTTGCTTCATATGTACCATTACTAAAAACTGAGGATACGTTTTCAAAACTGAGTACCGTAGCAATACCTTCAGTACATTTACTAGACACCTTGATATAATAAAAGGGCCTCATAACTGCCCTTGTTTCTATTTTATACTGTCAAATAAAGACATTTCTTTTCTGTTTCAGCCACTGCTGAACACAGCACTTCCTCTCCTATATCAGCTACTTACTCTGGTTATATTTAGTGTCTCCACTAAAACATCCAGTGGCCCATTCACTGAGAAAAAAGCAGAAGAGAACAACCGAGAGGGAGGGTTGGAGAGAGAGAGAGAGAAAGAGAGAGAGAAAGAGAGAGAGAGAGAGAGAGAGAGAGCTCGAAAACACGGTGGAAAGAGGATTTGAAGGATCACGTAATAAATGAAATGTTTTTGGTTCCCAATTAGGATTAGCAGCTATAATAAGCCTAAAGGATGTCATTCTCTCTTTCGGCATGTGCTTTAGTCACACTCTCGGCTAACACATGCTAACTCGTGCACATACTTCCATTCTTAGGGTTTGCGTCTTGCGCATAAGCACGCACGTAATCTACAAACGCAGTTGCATGAGTGTATGCTCAAACACACACAATCGGCTTGAACGTTTTCCCCAGCACTCGTTTGAAGCCAGTGACATTTGAACTCTGGGCCACTTGGTGTGGGATGGCTCTAGAACAGTCCGTTTGAAAAGCAGAGGACCACTTACACCCCTTTTTTGGACCCCTTTTAAAGAACAGCTTTACTCCGATTCTTTAATGAGACATTTTAGCATTCTGGCTCGATGTTCATTGTCTCAAATGGTCTCAGTGCAGACGCAAAATGCACTCGCCTGAAATTAGCATTCAGTCTACCAATCACACAGACTCAGCCCACGAACTGGCCTAACTGTGCTCCACCTTTCAGAAAACTTCCACACAAGCGTGAATTCAAACAGAATACAGAATCAGCCATAATCCATAATCTCCACCCACTTTTTGAGCCTTTCTTCCATGTTTTGTCCAATCCTCCCTCAAATATCTATCGTCAGGTTTATAACCAAACCTCTAGAGCTGAGAGTTCATAGCAAATGGAAGAAAATGTCCTTTACATTTACATTATATACATTATATATATTTAAATATACATTGATGAGATTTCATTGGTAGGTTCATTATTAAATGTTCTCACAGCCCGAAAAAACAATATATTTTTGCATTTTTTTATATACATGATATAAATTGTGTTTGCACATGATATAAATAGTGTTTGTACTCCAGTTTCGTACAGATTACGCATGCTTTTTTAATGCAAAATGCATTTTCACCTGAAACCTGCCTCAAAAAGGCTTAGTACATTTGGCCTAATGTCTCTCTTCCCCAACCCCCCTCCCTCTCTCTCTCTCTCTCTCTCTCTCTCACACGCTCTCACTCTGTGTGTGAAAATATCTCATAACCCTGCCCATATCTGCTGTAACGCTGCCTCTGTTTGGCTCCGCCAGCTTTTTCTCATTTTCTCTAAAGATGGGGCTATTAATTTTGCTTTTGCCTCGTGCCACCCGCGCAAACAGATAATGCAGCCATGGCCTGCAGTAGAAGAGGCCTTCTCTCTTCTCCTCTCCTCTTCTCTCTCTCTCGCGCTCTCTCTCTATGCTGTCTCTTTCTTGTGTAACTCTGAGTGAAGTTAATGCACAGGTAGGGGAAAAAAACGACTCTGTATAGGGAAGATATAAAAGGAAACACATTGAGCTATAAAGTGAAGCGAGCACAGAGAGAGAGAGTTAGTGTGGATAGATGGTGCGAGCAAGAGGGAAGGAAAACAAAGAGAGAGACAGCTGGTGAGAGATAAGGTGTAAGAAGGAAAGGAAAAAAGGGAGAAAGGGAGTGTCTGAAAAGGTGTGGAGGCAGAGATGGACTGGTTTCACAGACTACAGGCATCCATTCAAAAGACTGCAAATGAACGCATGTATCTGAAGGTGGGTTCGGTTGCATTGAGCCTCGCTTGATTTTCCTTTAAGGATACCCATACAGAAGTGCTGGATGTACAAAGTATATTCCATTACATTAAACTTACATTTTGCAGTAGATTACCAACATATTGGAAAGTATTACAGTGTCCTAGTCCTCCATCTTGCCTGGACTATGAGTCTAGGCCTATACATTTTGCACAGCTAGCCTAAATTATAGTTAGTTCCTCCTGTCCATGCAAATGGGACATAAAAAAGTATGTTTGGGTGTGGTGTCCTTTTAAAGGGCTGAGTGGCTTCAAAGCAGCTGGATCGTCCACAATGGCTGTAGCCAACTAACTTGGCAGTTTAAGAAATGAACATTCATTGCAGTGTTCTGAATGATGGCCACTTCTTGACTCATCTGTTTTTACCAATTATTATTATTATTAGCTTTGGCCCACTGATAGTTTTTCATGTACATGGCAGAGCTACTGGAAAATTTACTTACATGGCAAAGCTACTTCCATAGCAAAAGCCAAAAACGGTTTGCTGGAATTGGAAAGTGGAAATGGGAAAGGGAATGTGCTTCTGTTAACATTTAATTTTATCTAAATGGTCAAAAATGAAAGAGCTGCTCCTTAGTCAAAATAATATCACTTGCTGCTTATACTTGTGTACAAAAACAGCTACATAGTTAGCTAATGTTAGCTATTCTCTTAACTGTACATTCCCTGTACAGGTTTTTTTTCTCCAGAACCATCCACATTAGTGAAAGACAACCCATGGCCTTACTCTCACTGGATGGATACGATGGCCTCAGAAGATGCCACCCCCCAAAAAATCTACGCTAGCCTTCCTAGAAAGTCTATGCTAGCATTGAACAGCTCAGATTGCTTGACTTGCTTTTTCTTTAGGTTGGCGGTTTGTTGAATTCTGACTCTAGTTAAATGTGAATGCCCATGTCCCCGTCTCTTTTTTCCTTACTTTTTCATTTTCTCCTTTTTCCCCTCCTTCTGAAAAGATCCTCAATTTAAACAGCCTTATATTAAACCCTCTTTCTGCTTCAGCGTCTTTTTCAGCATCTCTCAGAGCTCCCCAGTTTCTGCAGAATTTATATCGTCTGTAATTGCGTTTTCCTCTCTCTCTCTCTCTCTCTTTCTCACCCTCACCCCCCTCGCTCTCGTTCCCTTTTTCATCTCGTTCGCCCCATGCCGAAAGAGTGACAGCTTAATCAGAATTAATTGGGCAGTTGCACCATCCACCATCTCCTCGCTCTCCTGTAATGTTTTATTCATCTGTAATTTTGTAATGCAAAATTAATTGTATTTAATAATATATCGGTGCTGTATAGGTTAGAGACAGACTCACATGAGCGAGAGACTGTTTAGGGCGCCATCCATGGTAATTTATGAAGTGGCTAATGGAACGAAAAAGAGCAAGTAAAAGCGATGTTGCGGAGCCCAACAAAAAAAAAGAGAGAGTGCATCACTGAAAGGTCGGCTTGTAGCGGTTTGAGCTTCGCTTTTGCAGATGTAGCAAGAGAAATAAAGATATTAACACGGAGGTGGTGGTCTGTGTTAAAGAAGCACTTAGTCATCAAATATCTTCATCACATCATGTTTTATTCAAAACCTACAAAGTCAGAATGATCACAGGAGCAGAGGACAACATGCCCCCGGGGTCTTGGAGGCGGAGCTTTTAAAGGATTTCAATCATGGAGAAGGATGTGATTAAATCCTATTGGATCAGGTGAAGAAACAGAATGTAATTGTCACAGTTTGGCATGTGTTGTCTTAGAGTGTTCATAAACCACTGCATTTCTCAGTTTATTATTCGTCAAATGACAAAGTACGATCCCTGGTGATGCGCGGCCATCCATGGCTGGGGGTTCCACAGCTCCCCTCATTTTCTCTGGGTGGGAAGGACGACCCTCATCATTCAGCATGATGCTTGCCTGACAGTTAATGCTCTCCTGAAAGCAAGTTTAGCTCTTTAGGGATGGGTATCGTTAGCAGGGTTGAAACAATTTATCAAGTAACTCAATTTATTTGATTGCAAAAAATCTTTGACGTTAATTCTTTGCATCGAAACTTGGTTTAATCCAGTGGTTTCCAAACTGGGGGGTGAGCCCCCTAGAAGGGGCGCGGAGGTATTGCAGAGGGGCGCAAAATCGGGATAACCTGCGTAGTTTGAATTTGTGGGGGGGCTCATTAATGTTCTTATCTAGAAAAGGGGGGCCATGCAGAGAAAGTTTGGGAACCACTGGTTTAATCCAAGTATGTATAAATGGCCTCCTGTGTTTGGCATGGATGATCATTATACAATGCGCTAATATGTTGGACATGTGACAGGAAGACATGATTTGATGGCATGGACTTCAAAATGGAGAAGAGAGATAACAGAAAAGGGCAAGGGAAGACACAAACTAGAGAAAATGACAAAAGCTGTCCAAGGTCTTGGATCATTTTGGGATCATTTCAGGTTAAGAAAAACAAACATTCCATACAGTCTGTCAGTTATATAACAGAATTAGTATCCCACAACAGTACAGCATCAGTGCTTCAGCATTTCGGCAGAAACTGATACTATTATTGATACTACCTTCCATAATTTGATGGAAAGAAAAATAAAGACATAATTTCAAAAGATTCAGTAGTTATGCTTTTTTGAGAAATAACAAGCCAAACTGTTTCCTGAGCTATATA
>JBBPCY010000039.1:33465292-33498588 GCA_037974405.1 Brachyalestes nurse
CTGTCTCTCTGTGTGTCTCTCTCTCTCTCTCTCTCTGTCTCTCTCTCTGTCTCTCTCTGTCTCTCTCGCTTTGTTTATTGTTTTCTCTCTTTCTCTCATTTTCTCTCTTTTTCTTTCTGTACATGTTGTCTCTTCATCATTCGCTCTCTTCTCTTTTTCTCTGTCTCTCTTCCTCTCTGTCTCTTTATAAATCTCTGTTTCTCATATTAATTTTTTTCTCTCTTTCTCTGCCCATTCTGTCTGTCGCTTTTGCATTCCCTTCCTCTTTTTTATCTCCTTTTATCTCTCTTTCTATCTCCCCGTGTCTTTACTTTTTCTCTCTTTCTTTCTTTCTTTCTTTCTTTCTTTCTTTCTTTCTTTCTCTCTTTCTTTCTTTCTTTCTTTCTTTCTCTTGTTCTCTCTCTCTCTCTGTCTCCTTTTCCGTCTTCTGACAATCTTATTCTCTCTATCATTGTCTCTCTTTCGTCTTTTTTTAGATCTCTTTTTCTCTTTTCCTTCATGTGTCTCTCTCTTCCTACATCTTGCATATATCTTTTTCCCTTCTCTCCCTGTACCTCATACTCTTTCTTTCTTTCTTTCCTATTATCTCTCCCTGTCTCTTTTCTCTCTTGTTGCTTCTCTTTCTCCCATTCTCTCACTCTCTTTTCTTCTCTCTCCTTTTCTTTCTTTTTCTCATTCTCTTCAGGTTTCTATCTCATTATTTTTGTTATTTGTCTCTTTCTTTCTCACTATGTCTCTTATTTTTCTCTCTCTCTCTCTCTCTCTCTCTCTCTCTCCCTCTCTCACTTTGCCTTTGAGAGAAATATGACACAGGGATGGTGCCTGATGCAATTACAGTGAAACTGATTGAAGGAGAGGTCAAATTATCACAGCAATGATTGTCCTTTGTCTGAACGGGGAGCGTGACATTCTACTGTGATTAAAGTGTCAGGAAGAGAGGGAGAGAGAAGACGGACAAGGCGAGAGAAAGACAGTGGCGTGCGGCCTCCTCTCAGTTCTGACAGAAAGCTGCTGTAGGTTCTGTACCTTCCGATTAAAGGTATCGTGCATGTTGATTGCTGTTTCTCTCAGTGGCCTTTCGGAGCCCTCAGGAGGATCCAGGCCCGTTCCAGCAGCCTATGCCAAACAGGTGCCTGTATTTACATTTAGCCAGCTCCAGCAGCGCAGCATTTTATATCACAGATAGGGGTTAAATTGGACCGAGCGCACCGGAGCAGAGCTCCAGGGCCGCTAGATTATGCGAATGGTAAGTGGAGCCCAGCTCTGGTACTGAGATTTAATAGAAATGTAAATCATCTGTAATACAATCTTCATGAAATCCATTTAAGTGTTTGATGCGATAAACAGACACCCCCTAGACAGCTACGCATCCACCTCTTCCTTTAATAGACCAAATCATAAGGTTTGTAAATGTGGGGGCTGGCCGTACTTTTCACATCCAGTCAGGAGCAGAAGCTCATCTTAAATCGAGGTAATGTAATAGTAATGAAGAGTTGAATTTATATTCTGCCTTTCTTAAAGCTGGGGACGCTTTACAACAGTAACAAAATACACAAGCAAGAATAAACAAAACAGCCCACTAAACACACACACCCACACAACACACACTGTAGTTCTCCTTCTATGGACATAATGTGGACACAGGGCTGTAGGTCTGTGAAATTCTGCCATTCATCTGCCATTCATCAAGGTTTCTAAGAGGTAATGTGCAAATGTGCACATTTAAGTTTTAATATCAACAATGAAATTGGCTCAGAATGAATTACACTCTCACTTAGGATGGTATTATACACTGGATCTAACATGATGACACAGAGAAAGTGGTCTATAATCTGTAGTACCTGAGTCCAGAGATTAGACTGGGCAGTGGGTGTTACTTTTCGTGAGGCCTCTTGACCCAGTCAGCTTAGCAACAGTCCAGTCTCAGCTACAGTTCTTCTTAGCGCCCTAGCAATGCTCAGTCAGCTCATAGCTGGGTGTAGTGTTGCTTGAGCACCTTATGATTGGGTGTAGTGTTGTTTAGGCAGCTGGTCTAAGATGCATCGGAGCCAGCGAATGCTGCTTATGGCCACTATTCACATTTACGCCATTCATCGGACGCTTTTATCCAAAGTGACTTCCGTTCCCTAACTACAGGGGGCAGTATCCCTAGAGCAACTTGGGCTTAAGGGCCTTGCTCGGGAACCCAGTGGTGGAATGCTAAAGGTAGGATTCAAACCCATGACCTCTTGGTCCAGAGGCAAGAGTCCTACACACCAGGCCACCACCATGGCCACGCTCTGTTTCAGATAAACAAAATAAACAAATATTTATAAAGCGAGGCATTCTGTTATAGCTGCATAAATGGACACAGTGATTGCACATGAACGCTTATTTTTTATTTTTTTTGACGTGTTTTTTTTTCCAGCTGAACACAGATTTCACTTTTCATTGCCAACATTCACTGAGGGCAATGGTGAATGCATGTTCCAACCAATGAATCATGTCATGTATGCAGTCCGTGGAGCATATATATCTAGCCTTTCCCCAAAGACATTGGCAATACATTAAACAAACACATCACAATCTCCTGAATACATTTACACATTTGCACATTTGGCAGATGCTCGTATCTAGAGTGACTCATAGTTTGATCATGTTGCAGATTTTGCCGAAAGTAGCGTTAGGAATCTTGCCCAAGGATTCTTATTAGTGTGCAATGGTCTGTAGAATTGACATGGAAGGGAGGTGCTTCTTGACCATCCTTAATCAGCCAAACAAAAAAATAGAAAGTATACTCCCTAGCTTTTGGGTTTTTTTTGCTGTGTATATTTGACTAAATCTTTTCAGTACTAGTTTTTATTTTCACTAATGATTGCTAAATGCAATCAAAACTTACACTTGTCCTAAAAGCTAGCCAGATATAGCTGTTACTTGAGCAAAATGTACACTTACTATTTTTATAATCATATATGAATTGGAAAATACATTGTACATCCTACATTGTAAACCAATTTATTCTACTAGACTTTTATGAATGTGTGTCTATGCCTTTTTGAGTGTACTCTTTTTATTGTACTCCCAAGTTTAGTCCATCAGTCAAATTCCCTCCACTTATTATAGCTTATGGTTGTCACAGAACCATCATCCGTTACTTACTGACTTCCACACATTTTGCTGACATCATCAAAGTATAGATACAGAGTTCTACACGTTTTGCTGACGTGACAGTTCTGTAGGATCTATGGATTCTCGTTTTAATGTAAGTAGGAGAAAGCAGCTTTCATTCTGTGTCATTAGCTTATAGATAGGACGTGTAGATTAAATATAGGTTAGTGTTAACACACACACACACACACACACACACCCATACTGAGCTGTACAGGAATTTTTATGGTCCAGCCAATTGCAGCTGCAGCAGCGCCGCATGGGAGCTGTCCAGTGTCAGAGGTGCTGAAATGCTCCATGGAGGTCTATGGTTTAAACTATGGCTCTATATTCAAACTGAGCTTTCCAGCACACACTCACACACACACACACACACACACACACACACACACACACACACACACACACACACAGCGGTGAAGATTAAAGGTCTTTTATCATGGAAAACCTTTTTAAAATTACAGTTTGATGTAGTGCACTATTAAAGTTACCGTCCACACGTCCATGCAGGACATATATCATAACTAAGCAAAACAGTCCAGTGTGAGTTGTGATGTCACACAAGCCCACACGTTTACAAATATCCGCTTATACAGCCTCTAGCAGTTCAGCCCCCCCCCCATTCCTAATGAAATGAGGAGTATTTTAGCATTGACTACTTTTTTTTACCCAGGCAGAATACAGAGCAGCCAATTAGAGTGAAGCTGATTTACATGTACTGATCTTAAAGGTACAGTAATGAAGACAAACAGTTTAATTCTGAGGCACAGAATAAGAGAGAGGTAGGAAATGTCCTGGGCAAAAAAAAAAGATTGTTTATTACACCATCAGTGCAAAAACAAGTAAAATGTAGGGCATGGGTTCGTTAATAAAATGGGGTTTTGAAAAAGGACAGTTTTATTTCTAGGAGAATAAAAGAGACAAAGAGAAAGTTAGGCATGAATTATATACAGCAGATCATGCCTTGTCTTGCAGCGCAGAGACAAGGCATGAATATTACATGGGAGGAATTAGGCAGGCCCTTCGGTCTTCACTCACATAGACACACACACACACACACTCACACACTCACACACACACGCTCATCACACATGTGATTACACCCACCCATAGACACGCTCAGAAACGTGCATCACCCACACATACACACAACAAATGCAGAAAAAAGACCCTTTTCTCTTTCTCACACACACAAACACACACCACTGTGTGTATACAGTGTGTTAGTCACGTTCCCCCTCTCAATTCAAATGAATTTGGTTCGCAGGCAGTGCTGTAAGCTGCTTGAAGTGAACACAGTGTTCTAGCGGTGGGAACAAAGCCAGGCTTCGCTTTAAACTACTCTATTCGCTGCACAATTACAGCCATTTTTATCCAGCATGGACCAAATAATCTTTTTCTCAGGTCTAACGCTAATTATCCCCTATAGTATAAATGACCCCTCATCTCCAGTCCTATATTTAACAGAAATTATAGGTACAAGTGCAGATTTAATGGCTTTAATGACCAATAGTTGCCGTATGCAGTATATCTGCTGTATACTGTTTGTGTGCTCATTATAGTAAGTAATATTATGCTTTATGCCCAATGCTTTTAAGCATGTGGAAGCGCAGTGTTGTTTACTGGCTAATAATAAGCTTAACTTCATGCACCATAAACCCACATCGATGCATTTATTCGTGTTTAGCACTATCTTAGTCTGATCAGTGGTGTGTACAGACTATTTTAAAGAAACACTCAAACATTTTTCAACGTAATCCTTTTCTGCGGCGTCCATATCATGTGGTCGACTGCCATGGATAATCATTTCATTTTACATTTCTCAATAGAACTGAAAACATATTGACCCAAAACACACTAATAGAAGCCAATGGAGAGTTGCGAAATTCAATAAATAAATGTTTCAAAAGTGCAGCCATTAAATGCAACCACAGACAAGGGTTTTGGAGATAGTCATGTGAGAACATCTTACCAAAGCAATTTCAATCACTGAAGCAAGAAGGTAAATAAAATAGTTTGGGCTACTTTGGCTTTTCCTAGGGTTTCCACTACTCATACCTTCCGGTATTTACGCCAACGTAGTGGTAAATGGGTGAGCTAGTCCCATTTTATGAAAGAACATACTATGTTACATTTACTGCTTTATTTACCAAGACCTTGTGATTTAGGAATTTAATAAACGTGTTCTATAGTATGTGTCCTGTGTAAATATCCACAGACAAAACTGCCCTTTGGCTTCTGATGTCGGTCAGTAGTGAATCACTGTGTTTTCTCTTCTTTTCTAAGTTCAGGGAAACGTATTGACTGTGCTGGTCCACCATACACTGGAATAGTTGGAGTCCCTGTATTCCCTCTCCCTCTCTCTCTCTCTCTCTCTCTCTCTCTCTCCCTCTCTGACACATGCACTCTCTACCTCTTTCTCTCTTTCATTCCAAGCTCATGCTTTCTCCTCTCTCCTCACTCTCTCTATCATCTCTCTCTCTCTCTCTCCCTCTCTGATACATGCACTCTCTACCCCCTCTCTCTTTCATTCCATTTTCACTCTCTTTCTCCTCTCACCTCTCTCTCTCTATCTCACACATGTTCTCTCTCGCTCCCTCTCTTTCTTTCCTGCTCTCATTCTCTCTCGCTCTCCCTCCCTCTTTCACACATGCACTCTCTGACTCCCTGTTTCTCCCCCCTCTCTCTCTCCCCTCCCCCCTCTCCTATCATCTCTCTCCCCTCTCTGCTCTTTCAGCTTCTTTCGGCCACGGCCATTGTAATGTACAGAAAGCTCTCAGAGGACCTGCAGTCCAAAGTGCTGTGTGTGTGTGTGTGTGTGTGAGAGCATGTGTGTGTCTATTAATAACCAACATTAAGCATCTGGCTCTTTAGGGAGCAGCCATTGTGAAGATGAACTGCTGTGAGGTCCAGCACAATGCTGTCTCATTACTGCAGACACACACACATACTTTCACACACTCATACACATACATATACACAAATACACACACACACTCACACACACATATATAGGCAAGGTGGTCACACTCTTACATTTTTATTATCCTTTCCACAGTATTTGACAGCAGGTCATCTTCAATGACTTCGGAGACACACACTCACACACACTATAGCGCGCAACACTGCATTCTCACAAGAGATGTAGGCCTTTAGAAGGCCTGAGAGAAAGTCACAGCAACAAATAAAAAACAAAGACTTGTTTCATTCTAAAAGATAAACAGAGACTATAAAGTATAATTTAAAAATGAATCATGACTTCAGAAAATCATTCAAATGTCATATGTGGACCTCAGATTAAAAATAATACAAAAAAAATTGATGGGCCCTTAAAATCTGATGGGCTGGAGGCAATGTAAAATACTCATAAAGACTGAATTCTGGATTAATGCAACATGTTATTAAAATCTTTGATCGTTATATATATAATCTTTGATCGTTATGTTGCTTGGTTCAACCATATTGTTGGCACAATATTTTTTTGATTATTATTAACAATGAATCAAATTAGTTATTGAGTATTCAAAACTATTTCACTGTGTCTGTATTTTCTGGAGGCAGGAAGCCACAAGAAATGTAATACAATTTGCATCATCATGTCTTACATCACCCCCGTGGTGAAATCACTGTAATGGACAGTCTTTTATTTTACCTTCTCCATTTGTCTAGACCAGTGGTTCTCAACTTGAATTTAGAATTTTAAAATCTTTGTGTTTTCAATGCTCCCAATACACCTGATACATCAGTCCTTTTCTGGCTTTAAGAGCAGGGAAAACACTCAAATATGCAAGGCAGGAGGGAGCCTACAGGACGACAGGCATGGAAGGTAGAATCCATTGGTCTAGACATTTTTACATTATTTATCCATCCTTGACCAGAGTCCCAGGGGAAGCCTGTCCCAGGGCCAAAGGTGGAGAAACATCCTGGACAGGCCACCAGTCCACAGACAAACACACACTCATGCATGCACACACTTACACTTAAGTATCTCCAATTTGCCTGATGTTTATATCTTTAGACTATGGGAGGAAACCAGAGCACCCAGAGGAAACCAGCCGAGAAAATGCTAACAGAAAGCACTCTCAGCCGCTGGGAATCAAACCCCTTCTTGGTGTGAGGTGACAGGGTTACCCACTGCACCACCATGCCACCCTTTTTACATTAACATCATATACTAAAATTACTCGGAACTCACGTATAATAAAAGCCATAGGTTTTGTCACATTTAAAGTATGGAACTATATAACACAAACGTCAAACCGCACCCATAACAGTGCTAGTAATAGAATGAGACGGACATGCGACAACAACTTTCAGCCACTCGGACTCTTCTCTTTAGGGCCTTTAAAGAGACACATGCCTAAGCTGAGAGGAGTGTGAGTTTTTTCCCTCAGGGTGGGCAAGTGCTCCGTCATATCAGGCTCAAATCCTGACAGATGTGGGCCAGGGCAAGGTTATCAGGCCAAGGTAAAGGCACGGTGGAGCTGGCATCGTGATTTACACCCACACTGATCCCGGAAGAGCAGACTGTAGACCCCTCACCCTGCTGCCTCTATTCTTCATGTTCCTCATGTGAAGGAATGTGAAATAGTGAGGATATCATGGCAGAGTGAGGACGATTGATGTAGTGTGGGATGTGTGGTCAGCAGCTAGGAATGACAGTAGAAAGTGGATGTTTTATATATGACTGTGTTCATGGAAGACTTTCTGCTTCTGACTACAACTTCCAGCGTTGTTGTTATTCTAATTACTGTTATTAGACAAGGCAAAGCAAGTTTATTTATATAGCACATTATCATACACAGAGATCATTCATTGTGCTTTGCAGAAATAAAAAAAAGACTATTATTATCATTACTAGGGGTCAAAGCATTCAGTTTGTCTTGTTCTTCTTAGTCTTTTTTTTCTTTATTTTTCATGATTTTCTACCTGATTTAATTACCTATCATGTAAAACCCCCAATACTGGGAGGGTCAAGGTTAGCATGTGTTTCCTGCAAGTTGCGAGAAGCACCACCGCATATTTTTGAACTGCTGGTAATGCAGTATTGGAAAGTTTAATATGCTTGAAGGAACATACTAACTTCCAATTTTCATGTCAACTAACAGATGCCTGTACTATCTAGCATCATATTGCTGTATCTCACGATGAAGTTTTTAGTATAATAATATTATAGTATAATAATATTAGTCAATAAGTAGGTGAATAATACGACTAGAAATAAGCAGTATAATAAAGTAGTATAATACAATTTTTAATTGGCTATTTGTTACTAGCAGTAGCAGTAACATAATCATTACTGTTATTATTATTATTTTAAACCGACAGATAATAGTGTTTATTGATGTACTCATTTCATGAAAATAGATCATTAAGCTGTTTGTAATCAGTACTGTATCACCCCAGGCAATGGAGCCTCTAGAGACTCTTTCTGAGTTGTTTTTTTAAAGGCATGTGTAAGGCTATTGATCAGTGACTGGCTTTGTGATTGATTGTTGTGGCTCTTCTGATATGTAGAGTGATGGATGAGGTGTCTTCAGAGGCAGAGGGGAAGAGGTTTCCGCAGGGCTACCACACAACTGTCTCGCTGATTTTACTGCGGCCCACTTTACTGCTGCCCAGCTGACCCCTCGCCAATAAGTAACTTCCTCTGATGTAACGACCTGCCGAACTTTAGTCAGCCGAGTCTGGTGTCCGAAATGTGCTTCTTATTAATGGAAGCTGAGTGGCATCTCGTACAGAAACCATTTAAGCAAGGCTGATGCTAGACCATTTATTTAGCCTTTAATTGTAGCTCAACACCAATGAAGCAAACCTCAGACACTACGAAAATTCTTCACTATATTCGTCATTCCAGCTATTAGCATCAACCAAGCTGAACAGTCATACCCACAATGTCTGAAACCACATAAGCTAGGCTGATTGTGCTGATCAGCGATTGAAGACTTCAGCACACAGGTTGTATGATGCTAACATATTTCGCTGCGTAGCTTCAGTTCAGCACCAATGAACCAAACCTCAGACACTGTATAAGTCTTAAATTCTTCACTACATTTGTCACTCCAGCCATTAGCGTCGACCAAGCTGAACTGTAATTCGTATAGTGTCAGAAACCACACAAGCAAGGCTAATTAGCGTTCCATGACTTGGGCATGCAGGCTGTACGGTGTAATCCGTTTTTTAGCTGTTTATTGTAGCTCTGGTTCAACACCAGTGAAGCAAACTTAAGACTCTACAGCTGAACAATATGTCATGCAGTGTCAGAAACCACATACACAGGGCTGACTGTGCTGATTCGAGATTTTGGCATGTTGTTTGGATGCTGTTAAACCATTTGTTTAGCCTTGTAGCTTCATTTAAACATGAATGAAGCAAACGTCATGCGCTGTGTAAGTATTAAATTCTTCACTACATTTTTCACTCCAGGCTGATTGTGCTGATTAGAGTTTGAAGATTTGGGCATGCAGGTTATATGATGCTAAAGCTTTTATTTAGCCTTGCAGCACCAGTTCATAACGAATGAAGCAAAATCAGACACTATACATGTCTTTACTGCTTCACTACATTTGTTATATTTGCCCAAACCATTTGCTTTAAGAGAAGAGGAGAACGTATTTAGCCAAATTCGAGCATCCAACTCTGCAGAAAAGTGGGTATAAACGGACAGTTCCTTTCATCAACACTCCCCTGCTTATTCCGGTCTGTGGTCGCACTTGACGTTCACTTTGCTTATTAATAATACATTCTTAAGCAGCGCTTTAATTAGCTTCTGCAATTAGACAAAGGCTTGTAACAGCACCAAGGAGGGTGTCAACAAGGTTAAAATATGCAACTTGGTTTATTAGGCAGGTAGTTAAAGGAATACTCCAAAAATACTGGTAGACATGATAATATTATCGACTCTAAAATGCCAGAGGAACGCAGTAAACAAACATGAATGGTTTCTGGAAAATCCTGTTTTCTGGTGACATTGTAACCGATGACCACATATTCTTCCCTTTGAAGAAGTAGTTCCATGCCTGAAAGAACAGATGATACATGATACAGATAAAGTTTTAAAGAATCCGTTAAAATGGTCTACAAATATGCAGCAATAAATACTGGTGGAATCCAGCAACTCTCCAATCGTGGAACAGAAGCTTTTCTGTTTTTTTTTCTTCTACATGACAGTGTCAAAATGATTGTCTATGGTGACTGACCACACTCTGCAGATGTGGCCAGGTGGAAATGAAGGGGGTGCTCCTTTAAGTGCTCCATACGGTGGTCTATAGCAGAGCTTACATTGTCTGTTTGACCACTGGAAGTTCCACTCCTGTAAGTCCCTAATGAAAATAGCTCTCTTTCTTTCACTCTCCGCTTCTCTCCTTTTGCTCCCTCTCCCTCTCTCTCTCTCTCTCTCTTTCTCTCTCTGACTCTCCTAGTTTATTGCTGTTTTCATATTTAGCCCAGCTGTGAGCCATCTATTATTCAGCTTTAATCTCCACTACAGGAGTCATTAGTACAGGGAGAGAGAGAGAGAGAGAGAGAGAGAGAGAGGGTAGAGGCCTTGTGTGTGCCCCCAATTCTCCCTAACCTCCCCCCTCTCATTCTCTTTTCTCTCCATCCATCTCTATCGGTTGTCCATTTGCCCTCCCTCATGCTCGTTCTGTCCATCTCTGCGCTTTCATCTGTTGTTTGGGCTCCCGGTGATGAAAGAAGAGGCTGTCTTTTGGATGACTGTGCACTGGAGCATCACTGCAGTGTGTATATGTGTGTGTGTTTCAAATGTATTCTGGCTTTATAGGAAAACCAAAAACAACAAGGCTTGCCTACAGTTTCAGGACCGACAGCATAGCTGTAAAGTGCTTTTTACAAAGGCCACACGTCTCATAGGTTAAAACTCAAACAGCAAAATCATTTCTTTTTGGTAACTGAGGTTATATTCAGGTTAATGTTTACGCTTGAAAAATTATCATCATGTACAGATACATAATGATTTTTTACATAATACATTTATCTCATCTACATTGCGTAAGCAATATATATATATATATATATATATATATAATATACAATAGTTGTATACATGTACCTACAGATATATACATGTATTAATTTACTTCAATTAAGGTATTAAGGTGTATTAAGGTTGTGTTACAATGTAATAAGATTATTAAGTAATTTTGGACTCTTTCTGTTGATTCATTCTTTTCTTTTCGCAGAATGTAAAGGACAGCAGGTCTTTAAAATTTCAGAAAGTTACAATGTTTTGTTTTGACAGCAACAGAACTGTAAGCATTTAAAAACCTGTGTTTTTTATGTGGTTTTATTATCAGTGTCTCTAATTTATACCTTCAGTTTCACATATTGATACAATTTAATTATAGCAATGACTGTGTGTGTGTGTGTGTGTGTGTATGTGTGTGTGTGTGTGTGTGATCTTCAGCTAGTGTGTGTAATTTGGATGTGATTTTCCTGTGGAGCCTGATAGGCTTGACCTTCTCTGTTAGTCCGCCTCTTTCCACACATACACACACACACACACACACACACACACTTTGCTTCTCTCATTCACTTTCTATCTGAGACGTCTCTAACTAGTCTATAATTTCAGTGTTATTCACGCTTGTCAGCTAATCATGCTGTTGAATGGCGGAGACGACAGCCGGGACGAGAAGGAGCACTTATGCCGAGTTTACAGCCACGGAACTTCACAGTGCTGCGGAACATGCACTGCTATTCACTAAAATATGTGTTTACCATGTCCTTATATTTATAATATCACCCAGTTGATCATGTCTGGCAAATCACTCACTAATAATGCGCTGATAATTAGCAAATGTGTCTATACTAATGAACCTCTGACCTGAATAGTAAACAGTAATACAGATAAGAGTCTAAAAAGAGTCTAAATAGACATATCAAGGTCCGTAAAGCACAGTTTAACTACAACTATTACAAAATAAAATGAAAAAAATCTAATATAAATATACAGTTGAATGTTTTTTGCAGCTTAAAACCATCTACGTCTAGTCGGATCTGGCCTTCACATCGTCGCAGTTCTTTCATTACTGAGTCTGTTTGTACAGGAAACACTGCAGCCTTTTAACATTGCCCTCTCCACGGAAAATTACAAATGACATGGCCTGATTTTAGACACATTTTCGGATGACTTCTACTTTGGATACAGTTTGAATTAGTTTTCTTTTTTTGTTTTTCACACGATAAACAAGGAACCACAATCAGGAACCGGTCAGTAAGCCAAAAAAAATTGTGTAATGCAAAAATACTTGCTCTTGAGTATAAATTGAGTTCTACCCGAGTGGATTCTCTACTTAACAGCATATCTCGAGTGGCACACTGCTCTAGTATACTTTTCAGTGCTGCTTCTCTGAAGAGCAGGAAACGAATCTGGTCTCCTATGAAGGAGCTACGATGGTCCTCTTCAGTCGTCTGGGCCTCAGTTTTTTAAACTGTAGTTTTTGTGATCTCACAAAAGCAATACATCTCCTTACTCATCGCACAGTGGTATAGCCCCGTATCTTCATGTTGAAGCTGTAATGAGTGGTTTAGCACCGTGCTACCTCACAAACGTGGAAAAAGTAAAGTAGGAAAATGTTGAACATGGACCTTTTAAAAGCTTCTTGGTGAATCAGTGTCTTGAACAGTTAAACAGTGGTCAAAATGATTGTTTTTTTTTTAATTACATGAATAACTTGATTCATCACAGCACCCTGTAACACTCACCTGGAGCTGTGATTGGTCAAAAACACTGTAACTGGTTCTGCCATAATTAATACGTTTCCTGATGCTAACTCCAGAGATGTTCACAAGTCATTTTTACCAAGTCCAAGTCAAGTCACAAGTCTTTGTGTGACTTGAGTCAGAGTCTCAGACTCGATTCCCCATCTCTGGCTAACACTCACTGTCAAAAAGCTGAGGCAGAGTAAGTAGTAGCCAGAGATACTTTAAAAATGCCGGGCAGCTCATCTGGGTTCAGTCAACCACAGTAACTTAACTATCAATAGCAACCACCAATCAGTAACCTCCATTGTGTACACGTCATCGTTTAGTATCAGTTCAGCACGCTTGGAACCACGGCCAAGGTGGTACCAAGAATGGTACCGGGTACCAGGCACCAGATTTTAGTTATGGAAAAGCAAAAAAAGTGAGTAGAGTTGAACCGAACCGAGCTGGTACCAATCAGTGGAAAACCCCCATTAGGGGGCCATATCCAAATATATATATTTTTGCACTGAGGTCCACCTTTAATGTTTATGTGTCTGTATGCACCTTATTTAAATGACATCACAAAAATAAGGGATTGCTCTTGCAGCATAATTTCCATGCATGGACTTTTTGACTTTAATAGTATAAATTGTTTCCAAAAAAGAAAATTCAGGGTTTTTTTTTTCCTCTCAGGTTCCAGGGCTCTGGAGGAGGAGTGTTGGGAGTGCGGGTGTTGGGGGGGTTGGGTGGGGAGCTTTTCTACCAGAGGGGGGAAAATGGGTGAAAATGTTGCTCATTAATTTCCTCTCGTAAGCCTCGAGTTCGCACGGATTCATCAATGCTAACCTGCTTTATCAAAGACACTTATTCCTCAGATACAGGAGGAACCCTGACAGCCGGGTCAATACCAGAGAATAACTTACCCTGTCAGTCCACTGCTTCCAGCCAGCAATATACCGCTGATCTGGGATCAGTCCACCCTAACCAGATCTCATGCTTAATCAAGTAAGAAGACATAGCAAAGCTGGTCTTGGGTCAGTGGAGAGCGAAAGCCCACGAGCTCATATTACATGTCTGTTATATCAGCTTTAAAGCCTACAATTCACTCCTCAACCTGTACGCTCCACATATGGCCACTAAACTGCAAAAAACTGCCTTTATTTATTTCTGTGATGGCACAAACACCAGACCTTTACAAATATCTGCTTATTCAGGGTACAGCTGTTCAGCCCTGCCCACCCATGCCAAGGAGTGATTCAGCACAGAGGCTGCTTTCAGAATGTGACACAGTACAGGCCAGCCAATCAAAACATGTTATTTATGTATAACGTCACAGAAACAAAAACAACCTGTTTAATTAAAGGAGATAAAATGTTTGGAAAATGAATTATAGGTACATAAATACATACATACATACGTATATACACACGTTCACATATACACACACATACACATGCACACATATATTATGATCCACCACGCAAATGATATGCATCATTCCTTTTAACCATTTTCCAACCATTCCATTATACTTATAGACATATATAAAACAAAAAATATAGACCCTATAAGCAGTTTTGAATAGCACCTTATTGTATGCTATGAAAATGGACAAAGAAAGTATATCACAGGGTTAAAAACAGTAATATCTGCTTTTTCCCTAATACTTAGAGATAACTGTGTCAAAGTGTGTCAGCAATCATATTTGTTACATGCTTAGAAAACAAAGAAGATGCGAAACTAAAGATGCTAAATTCGTCATGATTGTCAACTAATTAGATTTTTCAGCTTTTTCAGACTTTATTGTATTGCCTTTTTCTTGCCAGTGATTTTGATGAAACTGATGCATTGAGAGGAAATTTAAATGCTCAGCAGTAAAAATGTATATGAATATGGGCGGAGCCTCCTTTTCATACTCTGCTTTCATTTCAGCTGTAGTTGTACATATTTTCTAAACACAGACAAATTGAAGTAGTACCACTGGAAATCGTGGGAGCAGCCAATAGTCTAAGCAACTAATGGCAAATAATTTTGCTTTATATTTAATATTTATATTTCTTCTTGTGTCTCTGTGAGTCTGTGCAGTCGTTGCATAAGCAGTTTCCTCCGGGATCAGTTTTTAAGTTTTCTGATTCTGATTTCTGATTTATAATAAAAAAGAAAATGGCTTTTTGAGGAGAGGTTGTGCGAGTTCTCCATCTACAGGTTGTGATGTGGTTAACCACAGAATAGACCACTGTGATCTATGACCCTGCCTCTGCGTTTGCTATTTTTTACAGGGACATTATTATAACCATCGCTGTTATTCTGTTTGCTGTTGTCTGTTGTTGACTCTGCCCTCTAATCTAGCATGGACTATGCAGATCGTGTCAGTAACACTGTCTGAAATGTACATTTTTATTCTCGTATGTAAAGAGAGCATAAATGAACGGTGTTGACTTTCCATGCATCACCCACAACACTTCCGTTGCGCATCCAGAGCCTCAAAATCTAAATCTAAACATATAACAGGAAAGCCAGTAGTCTCACACACTGTTTTTTTTTCATTTTTGTTTCTGCACCTGATGTTCCATGGTGCAGCGAGAGGACTAGAGTTTATTGGGTTATCGCTGAAGTTGCTATAGAACTGCAGACCCTCGGTGGTCTGCGTGTAAGACTTAAATTTAGTCTTGGCTCACCAGGACTCCGAGCCGTGGGTAGGTTCGGTGTAACCACTTTTTAATGAAGAAAAAACAGCTGCTTCAGCTACACATTGCTGCAGGCTAGCTTGAACCAATAACATGCACACTTCTTCCTTCCTCCCTCTCTCTCTCTCTCACCACCCACATCACACAGGCATCTTTCCCAGTTCAAAAACAGACCTAGAACCAAAACGCTCACAGAAAACCGCCACTGATAACCACTGGACCAATTCTAATATAAAACAGTATACTACCAGTTGTAATCACTGCTCTTACATGTGCATAAAGGATGGAAAGGGAAATAATGTCAGGAAATAATGTTCAGTTCAGGAGCATTGAAACTCTTTCACCTGCAGGCAGCCTGCCAGTCAAATCACAAAGTCACTGGCTTCAGTGAAATCAAATGTAATGATGGCTTTGGTGTTTGATGTTGATGATTTGTTGAAGCAGTTCCTTTGAGGAGGAGGAGACTGCTCTTTTTAAAACTGAGCCTCCCTCCCTCCTTCGCCTTCCCCATCTCCCTCTCTCTCTCTCTCTGAGAGCTGTCAAGCCTCAGTTTGATCTGTGTTTGTTTATGTGTTCATCGCTGTGGTTATTGGACATGGCATGTGTGTGTGTGTATAAGTGTGTGTTTGTGTGTGAATGAAAGAGAGAAGGGAGAGGTAGGACGAGGTCTTTTCAGGGCTGAGATGCTGTTGGCTGGGGTCAAAAGGTTTTAAGTGTTTCTGGATGAAAGCACTGCAGGCCTCATCACACAGAGCCTGTCACCCGCACAGCCTGCGCTCAGCTAACCCCCACCAGCCCGACTATCACACAGGCTGCGCTCGGTTTACTCCCACCAAACCCCCATCAGGCATAACTATCACACAGCCCACTGTCAGCTAACCCCCACCAGTCCAACTATATACAGCCTGTGATCAGCTAAAACCCACCAAACCCCCACCAATTTAACTAGCACACAGCACTCTCTCAGCTAACCCCCACCAGCCCAACTATCACACAGCCTACGCTCGGGTAACCCCCACCAGTCCAACTATATACAGCCTGTCCCCATCAACCCCCTACCATTTTAACCATCACAAGGCGCCCTCTCAGCTAACCCCCACCAGCCCAACTATATACAGACTGTGATCAGCTAAAATCCACCAAACCCCCACCAGTTTCGGCATCACATGGCAATCCCTCAACAAAGCCCCACCAAAACCCCAACAATCCAACTATCACACAGGCTATGCTCAGCCAAAACTCACCAAGCCCCCACCAATTTAACCGGCACATAGCACTCTCTCAGCTAAACCCCACCAATTTAACCGTCACATAGCACTCTCTCAGCTAAACCCTACCAATTTAACCGTCACATAGCACTCTCTCAGCTAAACCCCACCAATGTAACCATTACATAGCACTCTCTCAGCTAAACCACATTAATTTAACCATTACATAGCACTCTCTCAGCTAAACCCCACCAATTTAACCATTACATAGCACTCTCTCAGCTAAACCCCACCAATTTAACCATTACATGGAACTCTCTCAGCTAAACCCCACTAATTTAACCTTCACATAGCACTCTCTCAGCTAAACCCCACCAATTTAACTTTCACATAGCACTCTCTCAGCTAAACCCCATTAATTTAACCTTAGCACTCTCTCAGCTAACCCCCACCAATTTGTCCATCACATAGCACTCTCTCAGCTAACCCCCACCAATTTGTCCATCACACAGCACTCTCTCAGCTATCCCCACCAATTTAACCATTACATAGCACTCTCTCAGCTAACCCTCACCAGACTGCAACCTATTTAACCACTGAATTGCACTCTCTCAGCTAAACCCCACCAAACCAACTACCACACAATCTGTACTTAGTTTACTCAGACCAAACCCTCACCAACCTCCATCAGAACAACTATTTTACAGCCTGCACTCACCTAAAACCCACCAAAGCCCCACCAATTTAACCATCACACAGCACTCTCCCAGCTAATCCCCAAAGAATCCCCACCGATCCAACCAAAACCAATCCTCACCAAAAACCCATAAATTTAACCATCACACAGCACTCTCTCAGCTAATCCCCACAGAATCCCCACCAATCCAACTATCACTCGGCACTCTTTGAGCTAATCCTCACCAGAAACCCATCAGTTTAACCATTACACAGCACTCTCTCAGCTAATCTCCACCAAACCCCCACCAATTTAACCATCACACAGCACTCTCTCAGCTAAACCACACCAAACCCCACCAATTTAACCATCACACAGCACTCTCGCAGATAGCCCCCACTATACACAGCCTGTGCTCAGCTAAACCCCACCAAACCCACACAAGTTTAGCCATCACAGAGCACTCTCAGCTAATCCCCACCAGTTGAACCATCACACAGCACTCTCTCAACTACTCCCCACCAAACTCCCACAAATTTAACCATCACACAGCACTCTCTCCGCTAATACCCACCAAACCCCACCGATTTAACCATCACACAGCACTCTCTCAGCTAAACCTCTCAGCAATCCTAAAAACTACCACTACCACACAGCCTGTCCTTAGTTTACTCAGAACAAATCCTCACCAACCGCCATCAGCCCAACTATTTCATAGTCTGCACTCACCTAAAATCTCCTTTCCTTCTTTCTTTCTTTCTTTCTTTCTTTCTTTCTTATCTTCCACTTTATTCTTTGTTCTCCCCCCCCAGCCACCCCACCTTCCCCCTCTCTTTCTCACTGTGCTGTAGTCACTGTGGAGCTGTGGCTGCGGCTGCATTGGCCGTAAGCGGGCATGTGGTGATTAAGGTCTGCATGAAGAGTGTAAGTGCACACAAGCAGTGTGAGTCTGTCCTCAGGGACTAGTTATAGTTATAGTCAAAGGAACTGCAGTGAGACACCCCCAGAGACCACCTGATTCTCTCCCCCTACACATATTATAACTCAGCAGCGGTACCTGATAATTACAGTAAGAGCAGCTTCTCTAACCGCTCTGCCTGTGCTGCACCAATGAGCTGCCAGCGCTTCTGCCTCTGCATAATTACATGCGACACAATCAACAGGAAAATAATATAGCACCAGACGAGCTTTCGACCCCTATTGTAGAGGAACTAAGCTGGTTTTATCTCCCGTGTCACTATATTTTTACAGTGTACATTCTGTCTCGACAGGCTTGGCGCTGCACTTCTGCCTTTATTTTTCAGATTGAATGCATCAATACATATACTTCAAAGGGTAGAGAATAAAACAAGTAATAAAATAAAGATGTGGGCTATAAACAGCTGGTATTTTTCAATGTTTCGACTTAATGGCTTTTTGAACAACACAGGGCAGCCAACCGGAACATGGTCTTAAAGGTACAGTAGCAAAAGGCTTCATTTTACAAGTCTGGTAGAAATGTATGATGGTGGGTTTTGGTACATAAACCCATTCAAACGTTATTAGTAGAAAATTAAAACAGTAAATGTAGCATATGGCCTAAATGGCTTGCACAACATATCATGCACAGACATAGTATAGAAACAGGACACTATGTAGTATCGTGAATGAGTTAACGAGTTAATTATTCTGAGTAGGCAAGACCGAAAGAGACTTTTCCACAACACTGTTTATTGGGAGGCCAGGAGAGAGGACCTAAGCCATGAGGCAAAACTTGATTTGAACTTCTAACTCACTCTCTCTCTCCCCTGCTATATAATGCTTACAGAGTCTACAAAGAGCACTAACACTTTTCAGCAGCACCCAAAATCAATACGACCTATACACACACACACACACACACACACACACACATACGTCCCTCTCTCCTTTGACCCGTCCTTAGGGACGCACTGTAAGTGTACTGATGAAGAAATGGAAGAAGAAGCAGAGAACACCTTAAAACCTAAAACCACCAAACCCCCACCAGTCCAATTATCACAGCATTTGCTCTGTTTACTTCCACCAAACCAGCTCCAACCCCTACCAATCCAGGCATCACCCAACCTACACCCTAACAGCAAAGGTATTTTAAGCAATACTTCAAACAATGTACATATTTTCCTACATCCCCAAATAAAGTCAATCACTTCAGAAATGTTTAGTGTCTGAAGTTCAGATCTTTGTTTTTGCACTGCAGCTAGTGTAGCTCTCAAGTAATAAAGGCTAATATCAGTTAGCATTGTGTAATCTACGTATCCAGTTTTTAAGTAATCCAAAATGGACTTGCTTATGTGGTTTCTGACACTGTATGACACGCTACTATCTATGTAGCACATCTGAAAACAGTACTTGCAGCTTTTTATGAGGCATACATGGTCTGGAGCAAGCATGGTATGATGTAGGCATGCTAATTGTTGTGGTATGAGCTTATTAGCTTTGTAAGCTTATTAACATTAGCTTCGTAGCTCCAGTTCAAAGGCTCACTTCCAACACCGATTCCAATGTCACTGGATGCCTTGGCCGATCACCTACATTTGGGGTTGATTTTTTAAACCATTCCTTTAAGTCAGAAAAAAGCTAAAAAGCCACCAGTCTCCTGCAAGGCTACTATTAGTGTTTTTACATATTCAGCTCAACTTAAGAAAATCATTTATTTCTACAGTGAGATGTTATTTTTCTAGCCCTTTAAATTTAAAGAGAAGCATTCCCTGTGGTCACGGCTGGAGAAATCAAAACGCATTCATTATTTACTCAACTTAAATCAGTTTTTTTTTTTTTTCAAGGCCCAAAGCACTGCAGAGGCCATCCACTAATGTGCTAGCGGACGCTTGGCTTAAATAAACATACACACTGAAGCGGATTCCAGTCTTAAATGCTAGAAATGAAAAGACTGTATCATCAAAGCAAGATTTTATAGCTGTGGATAGAAGCATAGAACTCACTACGAAACCAAACCCCTTAATTTTACCCCTTAAAATGACCTTAGTTTTTACCTTACTTTCCAGGAAATTAAGGAAAATTCAGGGGGAAAATGCACAGATTAAGTCCGATTAAGAGGTAAAACTACTGAATTTTCTCCTTACTTTTTAAAATTTGCCCCTTAAATAACCAAACCTCCTGGATTAATGCCTTATGTTTAGGATTAAGGGATTTCACGCTTATACCTTAAATCCACTTGTACGGTAAAATTAAGGGATGGGTTAATTTAACTTAATAGATTAATGGCCACTTCATTCAAATTAAGGGGTTTGGCATATTGTCAGGGGTAAATTAAGGTTAAACACATTTTATGTACATTGTGTTTCACAGTGACTATAGGGCAAGCAGCACAGAAAGGCCAGGATATGTGGTCGGTAATTTAGAAAAATTTTCAGTTTTGCTGAATTCAGAAAAGAACAGAAACCTGTGGTCTCAAAACACACTGATAAAAAACTTCATTGGGCAATTGCAGAAGCACCTGGTCAATTACATCTATTATATGTGTTTTAATCGATGGGTCACCTGCATTCAAATGAATGCCCATGGTAAATGATCATATAATATAGATGTTTTCTAGACAAAATGTCTTTGAGGTCATTCCATTTGTCCAGTTGTTTGGACGTTGTACGGCCCTTTATTAGAAACATATACCTTGTATGCCTTCTCACTGGCCACTTTATTAGAAACATATACCTTGTATGCCCTCTCACTGGCCACTTTATTAGAAACGTATACCTTGTAAGCCCTCTCTCTGGCCACTTTATTAGAAACATATACCTTGTATGCCCTCTCACTGGCCACTTTATTAGAAACGTATACCTTTGACATCCTCTTACTGGCTACTTTATTAGAAACATCCTCCCTATAAACCCACTCACTGGCCACCTTTTTAGAAACGGGATCTTGTACTGATATTTTATTTTGGTGTTATTTTGGTGAGAAATGAGAGTTGTATGGTAATGTGTATATGAATGTAGTAGCATGGCTGCTGGCTTGAAAAGGCACCGCCTCCCAAAAAAAGTAGTCTGAGAGTCTCTAGAAAGTGACCACTGATGAAGAGCTAGCACAAACTGTGCATAACAACAAACACACACCAGCAGGGTGAACCTGCAAGGTAAGGCTTTCTAATTATGTGGCCGGTGAAGGTACATGCGTGTGCTTTAGCTTATTAGTCTGAGTGTATGTCAGCTTCATCATATTGGCGAGTGTGTTTGTAAGTGAGTATGAGAGAGAGGGAGAGAGAGAGAGAGGAAAACTGTACCGCTGTGATCTGGACTTTGAAGCGAGCGAAGGAAGTGGATGGAGGAGAGACTCATTTACATATAAATGAGAGTTGCTGGTCACATGGGCCTGACCCCATTAATTCTGATGGTCAGAAACTCGGAGGGTGGCAGGTGCCGACGGCGCGCAGATTATACCCAGGCATTTGCCCTGCCTCGCCCGGTGCACATCTATGATGTGTTTCCTGCCTGACAGGAAGTCAGGAGTGCAAAGAGCACGACACTGGCATTTGCTGTTTGTCGCACTCCTACGTGGCACCAATCAAGGTAACATTTAAGAGGAAAGTGTCTGTGAGTGCTTTGCTTGCCCACTTTCTTGCTGAAGTTTTCAGCATTAGCAGAGCTGGCTGGTTCCATTTACTCAGTTCCATGGCCTTAAAGCCACAGTGGTTTTTGGCCTAATCTCTACTTGGTGCTTCTGTAGTCTTGCAGGGCCTGGTGAAGAGAATACACATTTGGCGGACAGCTTGTAAAAGCTTTGGTTCTTGTTTATGGCAAAATCCTTTAATAATAAAGGTTCACCAGTTCTAAAGCTAGTCCTTAGATTTAAGGTTGGATATTGTTTGAATTTGATCATTCCGATTCCAATTCTTATTGGCTCACCATTTCAATTCCATACAGTTAAAAAAGGAAGACAAGTGTTTAGATAATAAAAAATCTTTATTCTGTGTATTCAGAATGCTCCAGGATCAATGGGATTACAGTACAGAACGTAAATGTCAAAAAAATGTTGGTCTTGATGCATTATGTATTTACGTAAACCTCCAGGTAGGTATTTCAATATTTAGTGTTTAGGTTTTTCTGAATTCAGAAAAAAATCTGAAAAAATTGGGGTACCTAGTACTGGATATTTTTGTATCAGTTCTAATATGGAACCTACTTTTGGTTCCCAATGCTACTCAGATTCCGCTTGTCCAGACAAAAGTCCTTTGGAATGTCTGGCCACTCAGTGAGTATCTTGGCGGCACATATAGGAAGTAACTTCCAGTCACGTAAAACCAACCATCTCTTTAATGGATTGAGACCTACAAACCCTAAGCTAAAAGCCTCACTAGTGTTTTAGAAATACAACTCTTAACTCAACAACTAGGCTGGGCTTTTTCCTGGTTGTGGTTTTTCCAGCAAGCCGATTGGTTCTTCACACAGACAGGTGGGACATTACCCATAAGCAGGTTGAGTTTTGAGTGTCCTGCTCATGTTTATCCAGTGAAAAGCCCCTCTTTTGTAATAACTTTGTTCGTGCTATTTTAGATATTCAAAACACAATTAAAACAACCCCTATTGTAAATCTTTAACTGCATAGAATTTCTCCACACATGCGACACATATCTACAAGCTTAACTGGTGTTATCCAGAACAAATTTTAAGCCATGCCAGCTCATGGTTGTCCACAGACGTTCAGAAATCAAATCTGGACACTGCATCTGTAGCATATGATTAATTCAAGAGACACACACTTATAGTTAGAAGCCAATAGGAACTGCCCACTGGCTTCTATTGTAGGAGTGTACTGAGACAGCGAGTGCGCGGGAAATTTTTTATTATTATAATTAATGGTAATCAACTGTAGAGATTAGGGTGAAACACACTGGAGTATTCCTTCAAGTAAAATGTTGGTCCTACTTAACAATAGTTTTAATTAAGTATGGGTTTAATCTACACTATATTTAAATTATTGCCCCTGGTAAGCGGCTGTCTGCTACCAGCGCAACAGATTAGACTGATAATTAGATTAGACTGAAAACGCTGGAGTGTGCCTTTAATTGATAGGTTCCTTAAGACCACAAAGGTGGATCTTCTATGGGCATTGCTCCAAAGAACCCTTCTGGGTGCTTTATTTTTACCAGTGCGCTCTACCTAGCTCTAAGCTAACACTGGCTAAAGTGCTTCTCGCTAACTTCCTCCCTACAGTGCAACTGAATAGCAAATGAGTCGTGAGTCTTCATGAACAAGGGCTGGGGTGGGATGTGCGTGATTCGAGTGTCCCCCCCAACCCCCGTGTGTATGTGTGTGTGTGTGTGTGTGTGTAACCCTGCCATCCTCAACTGTCTGCTGTCACATTCATCTGGCCTGAATTAGACGCGTCCTTTCCCCATCATGCCTGTCATATCTCCGGCAGGCCCATCCGCCAGACCGTAATCCACTCTGACAGCTGCAGCAGTTTAATGCAAACACATATGCATAAACCCCTGGCGTGTGAGAGACAGAAAGAGAGAGAGGGAGAGAGAGAGAGAGAGAGAGAGAGAGAGAGAGAGATGTCAGTAGACAGCCTATAGAAAAGAGCCTGCAGTTCTTGGCCTACATAAATATTATTCTGTTCATGCATGAACTGACGAACATATTTGTGTTATTTAGGGCCAGGAATTAGCCCCGCCCCCTCACGCACACACACACCACCATTACTAATCAATACAATGCTCATACAAGATAGAAAATAATGGCAATGCTTATGCCATACTTGAAAGATATAAACAGATGAGAAAAATCCACTTTATTAGGAACACCCACCTTGTGGGTGAACTGGCCATCTTTTTTTACTTCCACTCACTGCCCAATTTATTAGGACTTACCTTACCACTTTTTGAAAGCGCTTGCCGTTTCTTCCCACTAAAAGGACACTTTAATAGAAACACCTTGTGCTTCCACTCATTGGCCACTTTATTAGAAATGCCTTGTTGTTGAACTCACTGGCCACTTTATTAGAAACACCCTTTGTACAACCCCTTGTACTTCTGCTCACTGGAACACCTGCATTTTCCTTCCACCTTCAGGCCACTTCTTTTAAAAAATGACCTACCTCAGAGCCTATAACTGTTCTCCTCTGGGCAGGTGGGAGGTTGGCAGTGACAAGATAAGGAAGTTTCTAATAAAGTGGCCAGAGAGTGCTCTACGTTGTTAGCTATTACTAACTGAAGATCCCGTCTTACTGTACTCTCATTCAGCATCGGCAAACAGACTTACTTTTAACAACGTCAAACAGTTTTTCTGCTGTAACATTGAAATTCTCGTTTTCCGATCCCAGACTCTTTGCAGTCAAACATTTATTTTACAATATTACAATATCCTGGGTTTATTCATATGCATGCTGATGGTGTTGAATAGGAGAGTGAGGAACGGCGCTAGAGCAAATGAACAGAGAGTGAACAAACAAAGCCTGGGTGTGGAACACGCCTCCCCCGGCTATTCTCCGTTCTGCTATGTAGACACTTCTGTGTACGGAGAGTCATCACGTATGCGTACTATTTATAATGTGAGATGCAATGTTGGAAAGGAATTTCTGTTGTGGAGGAGAAACCATCACCTCACCCCACAAAGTCTCACTAGTTCCTTTCCAAGGACCTGTGACAATTAAGTGGGTTGTTGTATATTGACAATGTGTTGCACAATATGAACAGAATATGTATTTTTAATGCATTCCACTTACTGCATGTTTAGAACTCTCTTCATCAATTCTTTTATTATATTCAGAATATTATACACTAGAATTTATACACTTAATAATGAATTGACCTCCTACTGCCCTGTTGTTTCCATTGACTTTGGGCGTTTTTATCGTTCGAATAAGGCAACAATCAATACGCTATTGTCAGAGTATAAATGAGAGTGAATGAATGGGTGAATAAAGAGTTTTTAATCTTATAACTTACAATGAATACACCATAAATCCAGTGTAAAAAAATACCAGAATGATACAGCGAGTGTGCTACCTCATAAAAGGAGTATAAGTATTATTATTATTACATTTTTGAAGAAATTAGGGTTTTAGACCCTTTTCCAGGCTACCTTTCATCTCGTCTGGCTCTTTTGCAGTCGATCTCTCTCACATTTCATCTCTTGGACCGAATGTTCTTGGGCTGTTGATCTTTCCACTTTTGCTTTTTGTCTTTGTTGTTGTACCACATGTCTTTCCCAAGGTTCACTTCCAAGGCTCACACTTAAAAATAAAGATTCCTAGGTGTTTCATGGTTTAGGTGTATTTTTCATAGGGAAAAAAACAATTATAAGTGGTTTAGACTTTTTTTACAGTACAAAATAAATCCAAAATACAAAAGAGAAAATAATATAAATGCCAATATTGCTTTCTTAGCCTTAGTTCAACAAAGGCTTTTATAGACCCAGCAAAAACACTGTTGAATGTTCTTTCACATTCATATTTGTCCAGATATTTTTCTCCAGATATGTTCTGTCCATACACCTTTAAGGTCTCTCTCTTTCTCTCTGTCTCTCTCTCTCTCTGTTGTGTTCATTCAAAGCAGTGGAACCCCACTGTGGTTAGCTGCTTTACAGAAAAGCGCAGAGACCTTTTCTTCTGGTCAATAACAGCCAAACCCACCAGTGAAGTGTGACAGGCCTCACCTGTGTGTATTTGTTTAAAGCTGTCATTCGCTGCTGGGTATTCGTATGTGCTTGGAGTTCATTCACCGCAAACGTCCACATTCATGTCTCGATTCTTCTCCTGACTTATATTCAAACCCTTAACGCCAGTGCAGAACGAGCTGACATTCTGCCTTAACGATCTCATTTTTTAATCAATCGCAGCTTTAGTAGAAGGCTGCATAGAGTGTGTGTTACCGGTGTGTGTGTGTGTGTGTGTGTGTGTGTGTGTGTGAGGTCTGGAATCCCCTTGCATTTGGGTGCTGTGGCTCCGAAGACTCCGAAAGCTGCTCTGTTCCATTTGAGTTGTGGGGAGAGCAATCAATACGGCCATTAATTCTACTTAGTGGTGGTACAAGCAGAGGCTGTAGGCCGCACAAAGGCCAGCGCCATTGAGCGGCTGACCTTTCTGAGCTGTGCGCTGCCATTCATCTCTGGAAGCAGTGTAGAGAGGCCAGGGTTGGTGGGGGTGTTGGTGAGGTGCAGGGGGGGGGTGGGGGGGGTGGGGGTCAGTGTAATAAAACCTGGACTGTTGTAGCAATTCAGTCCACCCATCCTCCAAATCAAGGCAGGTTTCACACTTGTGCTGAGAGGCTAATAAAGCTAACAAGAAATGGAAGCTTCCACCAGTTAGCAACTCGAAAATCATCACGTCCTTGTCTAAGAACCATATATTGTTGCTAGGTCATCTCAGATAAACTCACTTATGGGATTTCTGACACCTTATGACACTGTTATCTGTAAAATGCATAAGTATGTCACCTCGCTAAATATAATAATAGCATTTTATAGCATCTTTTAGAAGGGATTTTTTCTGTTTTTAAAGAAAATGGCATACCACAGGAAAGTGTGTTGTGTTGAATGCCTCAAAAAGCTACATCATGCTAGCTTGCAGTAAGTCATACTTGGCTCTGAACTGCATCAACAAGTCTGCACTACATAAATGAAGAGCCGAGTGGAGGGTTTCGGTGTGTGTTTACAGAAAAGACTTGGTTGGCTATTGACTTCTAGTGTTTGTTTGCAAAGTTAGCCTGGCAGATCCAGTTCTAAATTAAAGAAGCAAAAGTTGGACTCCAAACACGACTTGCTTGGTCAACTACATCTTCAGTGAGTGGAAAACTATATATTTAATTGAACTAACTGCTCTGCATGGTGCAGGTGGCTTTATTCACCCTTGGCTGCAGTCCTCCAGTAAAGGAAGTTAAAGAATACTGGGGAAGGGGGAAACATGCATCATGCATGTATGCGTGTGTGTGTGTGTGCTTTAAAAGTGCTAGCTGCTGGGAATTGCTAATTGGTTATCATGCTTCTCTGGAGGTTGCTGGCTAGCTGCTGGAGGTGTGTACACCAGCAACGGGACCTTGATCTCCTTCTTATCGCAATGAGCATTACGGGTCAATGCCCAGTGGAGACCCCCCAGCTGCCGGACGGCCCGCACAGGGACCTGCAATCCGTCCTCATTAGACAGGCCTTTACAAACGGGAAGAGTGTGTCCTGCACCCTTTCTCCACAGGAACTACATACACACACTGAGATTCCAGCAAAGGAAGCCCTATAGAAATTTATGTAGTGTCAGTGATTTTTTTCCTTCACTCCACCGAAATCTGCTTCTGTCATCACTTACAGCAGAACACCTACGAGTCGAATACAACACGCATTAGCGTAATCACAATGCACGTAAAGATTTATGTGTTTTGTGCATAAATTTGTGTCTTACAGCAGGTGGCTAATTTGTCATCATGACAGCCTTATTATCACCCCTATTATCACGGAACCTGTGTAACAAGCACCAATTGAAGCATTGCATGCTCACATCCATGTGGCCTGTCCACCGCGCAGCAAACGTGTCCTGAAAATATCTTTTAGTGACCAATTCAAGGGTAATAAACCATACCTCTGCAGACCGTGTCACTCTGAAAAGCAGTTAATGTGGTTTAATTAGAACCCAAGACAGCAGGTCGGCTCCCTGGGTTCCCTGTGTGACTCGGTTCTTTGTCTGTGGTTGAGATTGTTTTGGAGCCAACTGGCTAAAGCTGGCGCCATAAGAGCTTCCCTAGTAGCAGAAGAGCATTATGAGATTCATTTTCCCCTGAGAAGCTTTTGAAGACCCTATAGCTCTTGAACAAGTTCCTGTTTTGCATTTTCTGTTTGGCACTGACAGAGAGGTTATTTCAGTTTTTCTTCATTCACCTAAACACAGCTATCCCAGATTCGTCTAAATGTGGCAAGATTTTTGGTAGAACTTGTTAATGGGATTTAAAAAAACGGCACTTGACTGACCTCTCTTACCGATCACAGCAGTTTGTGTATATAGCATAGCGCTTTAGTGATTTAGTGACATAGTGATTTAGTAAAGAGTATTTTCTGGAAGGTTTTATTTTGACTTTATGTGATATTTTATACTGTTCTTGTCTTTGTGTCTCTGCAGTTGTAGCATAAGCAATTTCCTCCGGGATCAATAAAGTTGTCTGATTCTGATTCTCACTCCTGAACGGGAACACTGCTCAGTATGGCAAGCTCCACCTTGTCCACAGAAAAGTATCTGGGCCTGAATTCTCAAAGCTTCATTGAGCTGCTAAGGACATCCATTGTAGCGGTCTTAAAAACCTTTTAACCCAGTACCACTCTGTGGCTGGCTAATGGCCTTCTTCAAGTAAGAAAGGGCATCTCAGTGTTGTCATGATATAACTCCTGGGCTAAAATTTAAAGGGAAGGTGGCACAGCATCCTTCTGTCCATGAACAAAATATTTGTCTCTGAACCACAATGTTTGAGAAGGGTCAGTTATTTTTTTTACTGAATCACATTTGACTGTTCTCTTTACAATATTGTTGAAAGAGCAGTGGCTTTAATGATGGAACTACTCTAAAGTGGTCTGATGTTCCTACCACAGTCGTGGCCACAGTTGAGACTGCTGAAGAAAATCACACAAAACGTTTGGAAGACTGCTGGAGCAGCCAGTCATGACTGAAACCATACCGTGGTCTAAGTGAGTTATGACCCTCCTGAGAGCTTTGAGAATCCAGACAGTAGAGTCGGAACAAAGGGTCCTGGAGCTTCATCCCAGGAACCACTAACTGCCCTAGTTTCTCTGGTGGAAATGGGCCTAAAAGTCCCACATGGTTTTGGAGCATGGTTGAAGGAACTCACTTGCAGAACCTCAGCTCACCCAGCGAGAGGCTTCCAGATTTATAAATGCAAATACATATTTAGTTTTTCTTGAAAAAAAGCAGAAAAGAATCAGCTCTGCTTGAGTGATTAAAGGAATAATACAATAGCAGAAATAATGATGTCCTTGGAGTATCCAGTCAGTGGAGTAACGGCTTCGTGCTGTGCATATTTCCGATCTGTGTGCTTAGATAGTGGTTAGTGGTTAGGGAGGTCTATCTGTGAGCATTCACTCTGTCTGTATAAATCAGAGGAGAGAGATTTTTTTTTTTGTGGGGGGGTGCTTTTTCTGCTTTGCTTTGTACAGAATCTTCATTTGAAAGGCTCTCGCGTGCCTCGGCTCTCAATGCAAGCCCGCAGGATCCTTGTTTTGTGAAGCGAGCGCTGATTTTCAGAGCCATGGAATTGAAATGTGTTTTGAATGAGCAGGGTAGGCGAGACGCTCGGGTTCCCTGCTAACCTAAAGGACACCGCAGTGAAAGAGATCCTTTAGCGAAGGCGTCGCAGCTGCGCCGGCGTGTCGATGGGCCGCATCTGAAAGCCTAAAGCGTGTGTTTAGACGCTCCCTGTCAGATACGGCGCGCTGACGTCGACTTCCTGTCCCGTGGCGGCAGCCACTTCCTCCCGTGCCCGAAACCGTGACAAGTCACTACGGGGAAGTCTTTCATCACGGCTGCCACGGCGACTGCGCCCTGGGCGAGCGCGGAAACTCACCTGCTGTTCCCTTCTCCCTCTCTGTCGCCTTGCTCCGTATCATCTCTCTATTCCACCCTCCGCCTCTGCCTTTCACCCCCATTCGTTCTTTGTTTGCTGCTCCTGTTCTTCCACTCGTGTTAACACATTCAGAGGGGTATGAGGCAGTGCAATTTCTCCTTACAGGGCACAGGGCCTTAGAGGATGCAGCTCCCACCAGCTAGCACTTGTGCTGATTACCAGCCCAGTTCTGGGAAAGAGACACATGTAGCACCTTTGACAATTAGAGGCAGTCTAAAAAACTGCCCCATATCCAGGGAAGCATACTGATTCTTCATCACATCTTTATCTCAAATGGTGATGTTGTATAGTCCTTGTCAGCTTGTGAATTTCTGGTAAAAAAAAAAAAAAAAGAGTTTACCACAAAGACTGGGCACCTACATAGCTGTTAAATTTTCTGTATGCAAGTGTTCGGGGACTTGGGACGGTGTCTGAGCTCGGGGTGCCAAAATTTTAAGCAGTATAAACTCTAGCAAAATAAGTTAACCTTAACATTCTGCGAACACTGATTGGATCAAGCCCATAGCCAGGCTACATGGTGAAGATTGGATACATTCAGTCAATCCCGTTTTTCCACTCTCGTTAACGAATTTGGAGGGGTCCAAGGCAATGCAATTTCCCCTCTCCTTACAGGAAGTGAGGCCTTTAAAGATTCAACCCCCACCAAACAGTATTTGCGTCGATTACCAGCCCCGCATTCCAATTCTGGGAAAGAAGGACAGCACCTTTGACAATTTGAGAGAATCTAAGACTTCAGGCTGTGCCATATTCCGGGAAGCATTCTGATTTTTCATCACATCCTTATATGAAACGACACTCTTGTATGGTCAACTTGTGAATTAGTGGTTTACAACTAAGTGACTGTTGAAGTTGTCAATGCATGCACTTATCACTTAGTCCACATATTTTCATCTAAGCAGGTCTCTTACAACTCATAGTACTATTCTACATGCTTTGGTTACATCTCGTATTGATTACTGTAACTCTATCCACTCTGGTAGGTGCCCGTATCATTGCTAGAACCCCTTTGATAGAACATATTACTCCTGTCCTGCAACTTCACTGGCTCCCGGTTTAATACCTTATCGACTTCAAGATGCTGCTTCCCACTTTCAAGTCACTTCATAACCCAGCGCCTCCATATCTTTCTCATCTGCTTCACATCTGCACACCTCCTCGTGCTCTTAGATCATCCTCTTCTGTCAATCTCTCTACACCTCCTGCTCGTTTGGTCACCATGGGGTTCAGAGCCCTCAGCCATGTTACTTTTGGAGTGCTCTTTCACATCTGTGGAGGTGGTAGTAGCTCACTGGGTAGGATACTTGCCTCCAGAGCAAGAGGTCATGGGTTCAAATCCTACCTTCAGCATACCACCACTGGGTTCCTGAGCAAGACTCTTAATCCCAAGTTGCTCCAGGGAGATTGTCCCCTGTAGTTAGGGAATGGAAGTTGCTTTGGATAAAAGCGTCTGCTAAATGCCGTAAATGTAAATCTGTAATATTGACTCTCGTCCAATCTTCAAATTGCTTATTCTGTGTGACTGCAGCATTAACAGCTTATGCAAATAAATAAATTAATTCATTTTAATTCATTATGGATTTATGTCACATTGATTGGTGTTGCGTTGTTGTTGTATCGTGCATCTGATTTTACTATGTATTGTAAGGAGTCCTTGAAAGCCACTTATTATTATTAAGTGGTCAGTGACTTGGGGCGGTGTTTGAGTTGGGGGTGCAGGAATTTTAAGCAGTATCTGTGACATCAAGTAAAAAGAGGTTAACATTAATGCTCTTTGGACACTGATTAGGGCATGGCCATAGCTAAGCTACACGCTGAAGATTCAATACATAAGCAGGAGATATAATGGTTAGGAATGAAATGATATGCTCAAAACTATGTTATGTTTCAAAACTATATCAGGGCTTTGGGTCACAGTATCCGACAAACTTTTACTTGCTTGGGTTTACAGCACAAATGGCCAAAATCCGATAAGCTGTGCATGCGTTTATCACTAGATCCTCTGAATCACGGCGTTGTCAAAGAGTCGAAGTATGAATGTTGCTGAATGCAGGCTAACACAGCTGAGCAGTGAATTGCCATCCTAAGACTTACATCCCTGCCAAAATGCCCCACGCAGACCACCAACTGTGCTGAATGTGGTGTTTAAGCTGCTTTGGCAGTAATGGCCCACAGAATGAGTAGCTGGTGTGGTTATATAAAGTAAAGTGTAGATCCACAGCATTATTTCAATGGTCAGAACACTTAGCGTGCTTGTAGCAATATTCATACTTGATGACCATGTAATTCAGGGCTCTAGTGATAACCTGGGGAAAGTTTGGCTTTGGATTTTTCTCCACCACAGGACAATATTCGAGAAACCTCAGTCATTTTTCTAATAGAGAAAAAATGCTTAGATCCACGTGTTCCTCAAATGGACTTCAGAGTTCAGCTGAAACATTTGAATGTCTGAAAAGGCCTCTCATCCTCATCAGCCTCTTATTAGACTAGAACAGCCGCTCTCTGCGGCCTCGGCACATAATTGCAAACACTTCTACATTTTCTCTTTCTGCTTGACGGCTCTTTATTCTTGAAATAAAGGGTGACTCCGTGCCTCAATTCGCTGCAGATGCAGAAATCAACCTGGTATGAGGGTGAACAAAAAAAAAACAGCTATATAAACCATTGCAAAGCAGGAGAGGTCATGTGGAAGTAACCAGAGAGAGAAAATGATGGAGTAGGATTTGCTGATGGTTGCCTATGTTGCATGTTTTGGAAGCGTTAAACGTGCAGATATCTCTGTTACCATAAAAAGAGAGTGTGTTAGGGCCGGTTCCTTCGAACTGGTTTAATCCAGCCCTGCCAGGCTTACACACACTGGAGTGGACCAGTGCTATAAGGATGGTTTAGAGCAGATAAATGGTGGTTTAGAGCAGATAAATATGTTGCTAGAATTAGGCCTTAAACCTTATCTTGTCATGCAGCTGAAGTTGCAACATCTGCAACAGCTGCAAATTATGTGTGTGTGTGTGTGTGTGTGTGTGTGTTAGAAAACAAAAAATACATTCACTGTGCATGTTCTAAATGAATTGGTCTCATCCTTACACCTCAGGATTGACCTCTCTTTCTTTCCTCTCTCCCTCTTTCGCAGATGACACGACCTATTCAGGTTAAACCAGCTGACAGCGAGAGTCGTGGAGGTATAGCTAACTCTATTACACTCTACCACCTCTCTCTCTCTCTCTCTCTCTGTCCCTCCCTCTCTCTCTTTCTCTCTCTCCCTCTCTCTCTCTCTCTCC
>JBBPCY010000039.1:33499535-33534797 GCA_037974405.1 Brachyalestes nurse
GGTAAGTGCGTGTGTGTGTGTGTGTGTGTGTGTGTGTGTGTGTGTGCGTGTGTGTATTATGGTTGCACAACGTATGGCATTATTGCAATGTTGACCTTTGCATTAAAATGATTTCAGAAAGACAGTATGCAAATCTTTTAGCTTTCTAACCAGTCACTGTGTGCTTTTTGTTTATGGTGAGTCATCTTGACCAATCAGAGCTTCAGATGGGTATTTCTGTGGAGGTTCTGAATCTCCCTACTCCCTGTCTAGTGCACTATATAAGCCTTTAAAATACTGGCTCTAGCGGCCAAACAGTAGCTAATACATCGAACAAATAGCCATTTGGGAATCTGCCATGTGGGCACAAATTCATACTGGACAAACAGTGCACCATTTAGCTTGTTTTTAGGGATATATGGAGGTGTACTTAGAGTATATTGAATCACAGCGTGTTCCAGCATAATCACAGTCGTCGTATTTGGTCCTTATCGTGTGTTTCCAGGCCTATCTGAGTTTGTGTTTATCTTGCTTGGTCGTTCTAGTTAAGGACCTGCTGCAGGTGTGTAATGTGCTTCAGTGGAAACAGTATTTAGATGCCGAGTAGCAGCAGCCTGTGAAATGTAGAGATTATATAGCAGGTATTAAGAGAAATGAATATTTTTCTTTACTGTGCCATCATAGTGTGAGTGGTTGTGTGTGTGAGTGTTTTGTGTGTGTGTATGTGTGTGTGTGAGTCAGTCAGGGTTGAAGAAGTCTCTTAGCACCTCTTACACTACTACACTGCCATAGTCTCTCCTCAAACACACACATTGATTTCATTTCACTTCTAACCAGAGTGACTGATTCACTGGATATGAAGGCCCTGGGTGTGTGTGTGTGTGTGTTCGCCACTGCACCAAGCGTGTCAATGAGAGTCTGAGAGACTCACTTCTTTTCTCCACTGTTGCACACGCATACACACACACACACACACACACACACACACACACACACAATGAAGTGTGTTTTCCTGTTGAAAGTCAAGCTCTTCACACCTTTCTCCACATGTCCACTTCCATTCTGACCAGTGTGGTCTCACACCCACCCCCCCCTTCCGCTGATCTGCTCTCTGCCTTTTTCCTTTGCTTTTTGCACAGATCGAAAAAAACAAATTACTGCTGTAAGTACAGCACATTTTCCCTTAAAAAGGACCCACATATTTCAAAACCATGTCTGAATTATGTTTTTTAGAGTAAAAGCCAGTGAGAACACATTAACACAATTTTAGAACACTCTCTGGTCCATATATGCAAACATTGCTACAAAACATTTTGAATGACTGTTTTTGTAATGCCACAAAGCTAAAACAGCAGTTTTCTCTCCCCAACCTCAATACATTATGAGTTTCAGCCCATCTGCTTTTCGAATGAGGCACAACACTGAGCAGCCCATCAGATCTATCACCATACTTTACATATCAGTATTCAAGGCGAATGAACAACAACAGACTGGGATGAAAGTAGGTTGGAAAATGGTCTTGGAAAATGATTCATTCATGGAAATGAAGACGGTTTTTGGTCAATAAGTTGGCATGAATGTCAGAAGTGCAGATGTCCAATATGGGTCCTTAGTGGTACCTTTCTGTGTATAATTTAATAATAGTTTGCTTAATAAGTTCACTTATTAGAATTTCATTAAAAAAAATCACAATTCAATTAATCAACCTAGTTACCAAGTATTTGCTGTTATATTTTTATTTGGTTGTTTTAGAAAAACGAGAAGGGCAACTCTTTGGGCAACTTTTAGAGGTAAAATATTACTGTTTATATTTATATTACTGTATATATAACCAGTGTTCATACATATATATTTATGTATATATGCACATACATATATAGGTTATATGTAGACATATATTTGCATACACATACAAATATTATCTATTATCTATTAGTTGTAAAGTGTACTTTTTATTTTATCGTGTTGTGTTGTATAGCTTTTAAGCTATTGGTTTGCTGCTCTTCTTACATTTGTACTGTCCACTTGCAAAAAAACAATGCAAATTTTCAACTTGTGGCACTAACAGAGGTTTATCTTATCTTATCTTATCTTATCTTATCTTATCTTATCTTATCTTATCTTATCTTATCTTATCTTTATTAAACCCATAGCTTTGTGAGTGCCTGTTAGCTAGTAGAGCTCTGCACAGTGCAGGTTTACCCGCAGGTCCCCTGTGGTCTGTCAAATAAATTGCGAGTGGGATTGAGTTTGAGGTGCCGTGGTCATAGCGGGTAAACAGCCAACCAGGCTGCGCTCTCGGGCGGGTGGGTATTACAGCGTGGTGGGTGTAGATGGTTAATGCTTGTATTCCTATGGGTTTTCACTATAGTTGCGGAACTTGTGCTCTAATAGGGATTTTCAGTACTTCTGGCTCACAATCCCAAATCTGCTTTCATACCCCATTTCCTTCTGTCTTACTTCATGTGCAATCTAAGCTATAGCATTAGTAAGCCTGCTGATATGTGTCCTGGAACCAGGGATTGAGATACTTCTTTGTGATTGGCTGAACGCCGCATTTAAGGTGGTATCTCTTGAGGCTGCAACTCATTTCACATGTACTTAGGCATCTGCTGCGAAATACAAAGAATCAAAGCTTTTTATAGTCTGCAGGAAAGAAAAAAAAACAACATCTCTTTTCTGCTGTAATTGAAATGCTACCCTTGAAAACAGGGATCAATGGAATAATGTAGCTTCTACAAGGGCACCTTCAGCGCAGGGGAACAAGAACCTCCAAACTGTGCACAAAGATCCATAGAAGCACTCCCTTAGAAGACACACACAGACACACACACACACACACACACACAGTCTCACACAGAATTTTAGGGCTCTATATACTTTAACCAGTCCCTATAAACAACATAGCCATAAGCTTTTATATGTCATACAGATGTTTATATATCAGGTTTTTATATGTAATGTTCATAAAAAAAACAAACCTGGCAGCACTGCACTGAAGGCCAATATTCGTAAGGTGACATAAGAGGTTCGTAAACCTTTCATAACAACTGACATAACCCTACATAAATAGGTTTATTCAGAGTGCCAGGTAACAAAATTGTCCATTGCGGCCTTTATGATGACTGAGGCTTGTTAAAATTAGCCTTCATAAGTGTTTATGTTAGGAGGATTGTTTCGTTGTTTTATCTTATAGTGTATCTCAGTGCTATGAAAAACGTACAAGTAATTAATTCAATTAAGATCTCAAAACAAATGCCTCAGGCATCAGGCACCAAATTCATAACCTTTTCAGGTGAAACCTTTTCGAGGCGTTGACCTCTTCAAACGTCTGGTTCCTATCACCACTGCTGTGATGATTCAAACTCTTACGACTTTTACGACTTTGCTTACAGTTTGACTCACAGTTTTTAACTGAATCTCTGGCATACAAAGGATAGCCATGGACAGTGGTCTGCCTGTACTGTACATAGAATTGAATTTATACAGTCTTAGGTGCCTATGCAAATAGTTTAAAGTCATTTTTCTCATTGTGTAGTGAATTATCTTTCTGTTAGCAAAGTTAACATTACAAAAATGCAAACAAGCAAGAAAGCAATAAAATAACTAGATTTGTTTTGTTTGTAAAAAAGTAGTGAACTGGTGAGGAGAACACAGGTTCAGTTCCAGATTCCTCCTCGGTTCCTCCAGCCGTTGTTTGGATTTGTGAAACTCCATCAGAAGCTCCTGATTTAACGTCATGAAGGACTGATCAAGTCAACCTGGTTTCTGATGGAAGCTACAAGTCACACTGGGCTTCCACTAGGAATATATTATACCATGGATAAAATCACTGTTTACTGTATAATTTTATTTGTGTTTTTTTCTTTTTAGTTTTATTTGGTATATTTGGTAATATTACTGTAAAAAAACTCACATCTCATGGAAATATTATTGTTTTTAAATATTACTTTTGTTCAGTACTTTTCCAGTGGGAAAGTGTTAGGGGCAATAGAGGTGTATGTTTTGAATCAACAGGTACTCTGTTATCACAGGAAAATGCATTATTGACCGTTTGCTACGGATTAGGTTAAAAAATGGAAGTATTTCTTAATAGCATTATATTATATTGTTTAGCATAATTTGTACCTTATTAAAATAAATAAATAAATGTATATTTTTTGTGAGAAGAACCAGCAAAAAAGCCTTCAGTTTTAAACACTGCCTTTGAAGATAGTCCTTCCCAATGCACTCACATATACCCATCCTGAGTCATGTCCCTACCCAGGAAGCCCCGTGGGCCAAACACGCTGTCGCGGGGCCGAACTTGCTCTCCTTGCTCTGTCATAAATGATATTTATCCCTCGCCTGCCTCTCTCTCTCTCTCTCCGCAACCCAGGATGCAGCGACAGCTCCGGAATACCAAGTGCTTCTCAGCAGCCCAAACAAAAGAGGTCTCTCTGCGTGCGCCTCAGACTCGCGGCACTGACAGCCGAAGAGAGACGGCCATTTAAAGGGGCTTTTGTGTATTTTGATGTCTTATTCTGGCAAAGAGGTCCTGGGGAGAAGCTTTGTGGGCAGAGTTGGGGAACTTGGGCGAACGTGGCTGATGACGAGGTTCGCTGCAATCAACTAGAGTGACCTCTTAATTGAAGTGGCTATGGCCTAGCACGAAGATGCATGTGTGCACACACACACACACACGCATACACACACATACATGGTTACATAAGCATTCATCATGCCCAGCTACGTTGCAAGCTCACACTAAAATGACCTCTAAAAGATGGATGGACCCAGATCTTTGGATTTATCTGCGTCTGAGGCTTTAGTATTAGCACCAGCATGCATTTTAGCGAAAGCCTTAGCGTTAACAGGCATTTGCATGGAAGTGGTTGCGTTATGTTAGCTTAAGAACAGAAAAAAAAAAAAAACACATGCACTGAGCACGAAGCATGAAGCGTTTCAGTGAAAGTAGCATTTCAGTGAAAGCGCATTAGCTTTAGCGTAATGAAGCATTTGAGTGAAAGTGTTAGAATTACACCAGCACTGAGGCCGGCCTTAGCATTATCTAGCATTTACACTGAAGTTTTAAACTGAAAAACGAGCATTCGCACACATTAAACCCCTCTGCCCATGTTGCTAACCAATTATGTGTGAGCAGATTGCCTCACAGTTAAACTAAAAGTGATTAGCTGTCGTCTCGGAATGGCTGAGAAGATGGGAGTTACAAGATTAACCAAAAGTAATTCTCTTTAAGAGACAACAGTTGCTGTTTAGCAGTTGGAAATGACTGGATAAAATACTCTTAAAGCTGAGTTGTGTGAATGTTGCTGTGTGTGTGTGTGTGTGTGTGTGTGTGCATGTATGTGTGTTTGTATCCATATGGCCTATATTTTACTATAAAATATTAATTTTTTTTTCTGAACATTCAGTAAATCCTCCTTCGCCTTAGGCTGCTGGTCAAATCCAGTATTGATTTAACGTATGTTGTGTGTAGTCAGTGCATGAGCGAAGCCTCAAAGAGATGAGGCTTTGATGTTAAGAGCTGAGGGTTTAGGCACCTGTCATAACGTCCACTCACGAACCGGCATATGAATTGACCGAAAAGGGATGTTTGTGTTGGGGAAGTCTGGCACTATAGTTGATGTCCCAGTATTCTCGCCAGTTTAGTCACGACCAATTCCCAGCTGACAGCTTGACCTCCCCTTTGGGATGCTACAAAGCTAGCTAGCATACCAGTCAGAACCACAGCATCTTTTAAACTGCTGGTAATGCAATCAATGTACAGTTCAAGCTTCAAAATTCAAGAGATTCAAGGCTCTGTATCTGTCAAATACAGTTATACAAGAACAATCAATTAAGTAAAAAAATAAAGGCTAGAACTGAGTTGTATATATTCAAACAGTGTAAACAAGATCTGAAGTATGCAAATGTACAGATTAGACAGTGTACTGTATAGTGCAATGTATTAATAGCTGTTGGTGTATATAGACATAAATAGCAGACAGCAGATAAGATATAGTGTAGGCAGAGTATAGTTTGTGAAAAATGAACGTAAAGTTGTGTACCTTGTTCTGGTTAAGAGTCTTATGGTTGAGAAGCTCTTCATGAGTCTCTCTGTTCTGGCCATTAAACTCCTGAAGCGTTTTTCTGATTTCAGCAGTTCAAACAGACAGTTACTGGGCCTGTAGACGAGTCTCTGATGAATCGGGTTGCTCTGGTCCTGCAGCTCCTGGTATTAATGTCCTGTAGAGATGGTAGAGCTGGGTTCTCTAAGGCAGATAACAGACCTTCGCTTTGGTTTGCATTGCACTACATGATATAGGGAGAGGGAAGGAGGACCATGGCCCTTGCATTACTTGGGATCAAACTTGCCTAACCCTGCTTGGGTCTTCGTTTTTTGGTTACACAGGGAGTCCTGCTGGGTCTGGTAGACCCATTGCATTTTGGGGCTTTTAATTCAACATATTCAACCCTTTTTTGTTAAAATTCTCAGCAGATGTTTACTTCATCCCGTTTGCAAGTAATATAAACAAAACATGTTAAATGTGTTCCCTTTACCTTTGTTAAATCACATTTATGGATAGAAATGCCACTCATTTTTCTAATCTAAAAATTGAAAACGGGTCCCACAGACCCAAAGACCTTATAAGGGTTAAAAGATAGCATCACTTGAGAAGCCCTGGCTGCTATCATTGTTAAAGGCAGCTTTGTTTTTGTAAATTTCACGCAAAAGTGACTGCCTCTGTTTGTCCAAATGTTTGAGCAACTTGAGCCGTGTATGTAATTAGATATACTTCCAGTATGCCCACCCATTTTCTGCAGGATCCTCATCCAAATGCTTATGCATGAAGAAGTGCAATTTGTGCTTTTTACATGCACATGACATATGAACTGCACTTGTGCCATACATTAGACGCGAACATATGCATCTGATTAGCACAAGTGATGCTGAAAGCTTGGGCCATCTGACCCACTGTGCATGCGCTTTGGTGTCAAGTGTGTTTTTTATGACAAAACTGATTGCGGTGGGGCGTTCTTGACTTCTCGACTAACAGCATGCTAATGTGTCAAATATGCTAATGTGGCTAACAATGAATGGAAATGATTAGTGCATGAAAGCCATGGGTTGGCATCAGCTTTGGCGTTCTACTATTTTTCCTTTCATTGTTGGCATTTTTAGCTGAGATAGGCTGTTTTCTTTCATGTGGTTTGAGACACTGATATCGGATACTTTAAAGGTGGCAAGAAACGTTTTTTTTTTTATTACCAACATTACCTTGGAAACTGGAAGCCCAAAAGGGCGAGCACAAGGACACACATGCGCCAGCCCAAAACCTGAACATGCCGCTGGGCCAGAAGCCAGAGAATTTGGTCTTGAACTGGGTTGTTACCATAATCTCTGCGGTGATCTCTCTGATCCTTGCTGATAACAACTTGCCGTTTCTGTAGTGCCCTTGAGCAAAGCGCTTAACCCAAGCTGCTCTGGGAACATCTCTGCAGTTAGCAATTAGAAGTTAGTGGCTAAATCGTAGGGGTTTGCAGTGTTGGAGAAGTTGGAAAGTTTCCTGGTGGGAGCATAACCCATTAGAGCGCATTCTGGGGTTGTGTTCAGGCATATGTTTCTCAAGCGGCAATCAGTAGTCTTGGTTCAATATTAGCATATTAGCAGAAAGACCCATTACAGTTTGACCTTTCCTTGTGGTGCTGATCGTTAGCGCAATGCCTCATACATTAAAAAGCCTGCGTGACTCTGTATGCTTATAAAAGACAATAGCATTGATTGGATTCATAATGGATGTCCTCGTTTAAGATGGGTGGAGGTTTGCATTAACCGTGTTTGTAGTAAAGTAGTGTGTGCATGCGTGTGTGTGTGTGTGTGAGCGTGTGTGTGTCCGTATAGTGGTCTTATATGGAACCTTTGTTAGGAGCTTGCAGGGTCATTGTGTCTGCAGTGAAATTACTGCAATCACTCCAACCTGGAAACACCCACTTATAATCAGCGTGGCTTATCCTCTGAGGTCAGAGACAATGGCGGCCAAGGTTGCCAGATTGAGCACGTTTTAATGGCCCAGTCAAAGTGGGATAATCACTACAGTTTGCCTGGAAGAACACTTCAAACACCTTAACACTATAGCTAATCATTTCATTTTAAAGGACCTAGATCATCCTACTGCGGCTTATTTTAAAGAACTGACTGAATTGTCCCTCTCTTTAACAAATTTGATGTAGACCATTTAGTCCCCAGTCCACTGGGCCAATTAATGAAGCTGCTCACAAAAATCGACACGAGTGAGTAGAGCATCTCCCTATAAGGCTTAGAGCTGTTTAGCTCATTGAAGTTATAAGGAGTGTTTCTGCACTGAATCCAGAATAGAAGTCATTTGCATTTATCGGTCTTAAAGACACAGCAACAAAAGCAACCGATTTTATTCTAAGTAATAAAGAAAGGTTAAAAATTGTCAAGTGACTTTGGCTAATAAGCTCACATGAGTGGACCTCAGGGAGGAAAATAAAATGCAAGCAAAATGCAGGAGGTAGGTCCTTTAAGTTAGTGAAACACGCAGCAAGCTGAGTTAATCAAAAGTGTGCTTGAAATCTGAAAAGTTGTATATGCTTTGTTTGAACGCTTGTCAGGCATCTCATGAGATCACGCATGAGTTACATGCCAAACGCTGGCTTGTAAAATTAGAATTACCCTGCATCTCAGATGTGTGAACACCGAAGAGTGGACGGCTGAGCGGTGTGAGTCATTCACCATGAGGGAGACAATTAGAGAGATATCGCTTGCTTAAAAATACACTCTTATCTGGCAACCCTCTGCGGTTCCCATTTTATACTCTTCTTAGATCCTCCTTTTCCAGGGCCGAAAAAAAGGGAGAGAGAGAGGGATAGAGAGAGAACTGACAAGAGTGAGACAGAGCGGGAGATCCTGATGAAGAAGGAGAGAGAAATGGTTGGGACAGTGGCTGCTGAGTCCGCGGCGGCTTGTGTGTGTGTTCTCAAACACGATCTACATCAAAGTGCGATTTTGTTCTGCCGCTTTTTCTCGCTCTTCCACTGGCTGGCCCGAGCATAACATTTGATTTTCTGCCCCAGTTTTTCTCCGCTCTCCTCTCTCTTCCTCTTTTTCTCTCTAGGCTCAGTATTTCTGGTACACCAGAAATACCATAGATGGAGGCCTTTTGCTTTTTTCCATAAATATAACTCATTTTTGGAGTTTTTTTTTCTACACCATTTGAAGACACCAGCTGCTATCGTGTGAACATTTCATGCTGATTCATAAACATTCATGATTTCAGGAATGGACCCGTGAAGAGGTATCAAACGGCATTAACTGCCGTTAACATTAAACTAAACACTTTTTTCTTTTTCTTTCATACTGCTGCATGTACGAGGGCCTACAGCAGCAATCCTATGCATTAAAATATACAAGAATATGAGGTCAACAAGGCTGTAATCATGAAAGAGAACGTTCCGTTTCATTTCCATTTGGAGCAATCGTCTAGAAGAGCTTTAACGTCCCAGATTAATCCCTGTTCCAAATGAAAGAGATCATGGGAAACATATATTGAGGCCTATATCTGATGATGCAACACCAGATCTAAAAACTAGACCTCTGATTGCAGTGATGAGTTTCTGTAGCAGAATTAAATCAATAATGCATGGCATTGCTTAGTCTAGTAAATACTCCAAATAAAAATTATATTTCTTTCCATAGATCTCACCCTCAACGGAATCAACGTAAGCTTCATTACCACGCTAGCGTATGTCTTCCAAACTGGACTAGTATTTTAAAAATATTTTCTAAAATTAGGAGAGTGCAGTTGGACCTAGATCCAGTGCTCATTCTGGGAACCTGCGTGGTTTTCTGAGAACCGAACTCTCCACACAGAAACTACAAAACATCCTCCAAGTTTTTTGCTTTTTTATATATATATATATATTAGCATTTTAGAGCTAAATTATCAAGAAAAATATAATTTACTAATTTTGTAACAAATCTGAAACTAAATTCAGCTACATTTCCGTATCAAATACAACTATAAATATAGAAAGTGCGTCTTGAAATGGTAAAATACCACTGAACTTACAGGCGGGAGGTTTGAAAGTAGTCAATCCGAGAACGCTATGGAGAGAGAGAGAATACAAGTTTACCTTTACATGTTCTTTAAGGATAATGAGTTTTAAATGAAATTATAGTGTTCTGGGAGCATAGTTGGGGGCATATTTAGGGTTTACACTATAAAAATAGGCATTTTTAGTGGGTGCTCTTGGAACGTAACCCCCGCGAATAGCGAGGGATTACTGTATAGACTAGTTCGCTTTACTGGACCTACTTGTAGCTAAAATGTTCCTTACTTTTCTTACTTAGTGGAATAAACAGGATGCATTTACTGCTGACATATATTTAGCAGAACTGACAAGCACGCTACACTTGGAAAAAATACGGTTTATTTTTAAGTACCATATTGGTGTCTCTGAGAACATTTGGTATCCTATTATTTCTTACTTGGAAGGTAATTGTTGGTGGATGGTAGGCTCTGTTGGATGCAAGTAGCAGCTGGGGAATTGGTGTTTTTTTTGTTGTTTGTTATGTTGTTATCCCTTTGGTTTTCCTATTATAGTCTGAAGTAATTGCACTATGTTTAGTAATCAAATTAAACATGAAATCCGTTGCACCAAAAAGACGTTTCAATGTAAAATAAACCAGTAAATCGCCCGCCCACCTGATAGTCGCTGGACTAATGTTAAATAATTGTTTTTAAAATAATAAGGCCTGTGTCTATGGTGCGTATTCACCATGACAAACACACACGTTCAGAGTCACATCAGTATAATCAAGTGCTGAGAAGAAAGTTGGAACAATCGATTTCCTGCTCTCATGTAAAACATGACCTTTAGAGAAAAGGCCTCTTTCTTCCTTACGTTCTCCAATATGAGTTTTAAATCACCGTTTATAAGCAAATAGAAAGATCTGAATTGGTTCATTTAAGGCTTTATCAAGTCCAGGGGTCAATAAAATGAATAATTCTTGTTTGAATCCACAAATATCTAGCTTACTAGTCATGCACTGCTTGACCTGTAGATCCTGATGAGCATGAAGGGTTCAGGTCAGATTTGGGAAGTGCAGACATGGTGTGTCAAAAAGTGCTACAGCAGTGTTCTGACTAAATTGCAAAGAACTTACAAAGAACACTGTGTCCATTCAAGTTGATAAAAAATATTTTGGCCGGTCAGGCAGGGTGTGTTGACCCTCATAAAGTGTCATATGACTGTAGGTCATAAAAAGACCCTGTGCTACGCATCCTTATGTGTTACATATTATTGCTGACACGATAAAATCTTACATTTAAATGTGAATACATAAGTTGTATTATAGTTTTGTAACATGGTACGTTATGAATGATATGTATTATGAATACAGCGCATATTAAAAAGCATCAGTCATTAGCAATGTAATATAATCTGTTATATATTACATAATATCATGTCATATAATATAATATGAAATAATTATGTTCAGCTAAAAGCTTAATCATCTAGAGAATGCCAAGTCAGTCCTTGGTGAATTTAATTTCAGTGTGGACAGGAGTCCAGAAGCATTTAGTTTAGAAATTCCCCTCAGTCCAAATGTCCCCCCAGCCTTCACCCTAACAGGTTGGTGGCATCGTGTGATAGTTGGAGACATAACTTGTGGGTGGAATTGCATATGGCTAAATTGAGAAGAAAACTTGATAAAAAAAAAAAAACATGAAAAAACTCTGAAACAAGAGTTATTTTAAAACACAAAGTCTCTTCTCTTTAACAAAAGCGTTGAATCAATGAGGTTCATGCGCTTTATCCACACTGTTTTGTTAGGGTTGAAACCTTAACACTGACTACATTATGCCTAAGCAATGCATATCAGTTCTCTAATTAAACTCATTATTACATGTAGAAATGTAACCATACTAGCAGCTCCATGCAGTTCAGCCAGTCTTCCACTTGCAACTCACTGAAATGAACCTTTTCAAACTCGGTGGTGAGTGATGTCAGTCCTTTTCAAGTGCATGTGTGTGTGTGTGTGTGTGTGTGTGTGTGTGTATGTGTGTGTGTCTGTGTGTGTAGATCAGATCTACAGACTCTTTCAGAATGACAACAAATCCGCTGACCCTGACACTGATTTTGTGTTTAATTGAGGCTAGAGGTATTGATTTGTGTTGAAGGCAATCCCATCCTTGGGGACCTCAGGCCAGCTAGCTTTTTTATTTTGTTCCAGTAACAGACACACTTTTGCTAGGGATCAAAAAGCGATGGGATAACATAGCTTTTCATAACACCATAACACCTGGCTGAGTTCTGGTGTTCTGGATCATATAGCATTACATTAACTAGCAAAAGAACTCTATAATGAAACTCAAATGGGCTGTAGGACTGGACTGATGCACTGTATACTAATACATTATTTTCAGACCTGGCCTGAAGACCAGATTCAGTATTATGTACTGTATATGTATTATAACAATATCATTAGTTGGGCTTTCAATCTCAGAAAAAGGTCAGGCTTAATGTTTTATTGTGGATTAAGAACAATAAAAAAGAGTTTGAGGAGTAGGATGTATGACATATATATATATATATATATATATACAGTCAAAAGATTAGACAAACCTTCTCATTCTACGATTTCCTTTGTTTTTATTACTGGCCACGTTGTAGATTAATATTGAAAACATCACCCATTGCTCTGATGACAGCTTTGCACACTCTTGGCATTTTTTAAATCAGATTCATGAGGAATCGACCTGGAATGGTATTTAATTAATAGGTGTTCTTCGTCAAGAGTTCATTAGTGGAATTTCTTGCCTTCTTAATGTGTGGCAAGAACCATTTAACTAAGTAAAAGAAACAACAGTCCATCATTACCTTATTACAAAACATATTCTAGTTTGTTTAGCTCTTTTTTTGTTTACTGCATAATTCCATGTGTTCCTTCATCATTTTGTTTGTTTTCAATATTAATCTACAATGTAGAAAATAATAAAAACAAAGAAAAAACATTGAATGAGAAGTTGTGTCCAAACGTTTGGCTGGTAGTGCATATATATATATATATATATGTGTGTGTGCGTGTGTGTGTTTGTTTGTGTAAATGAATAAAGGTATTGGGACACACCTGTTAGTAGCTGAATTCAGTCTTAAAGCTTACCAAGACATTTTGGACAACACCATGCTTCCAACTTTTCCAGCATGACAGTGCACAAAGCAGCTCCATAAAGACATGGCTGGAGGAGTTCAGTGTGGAAGATCTTGACTGGCCACACAGAGTCCTGACCTCAACCCCATCCAGCACCTTTGGGATGAACTGGAACTGAGATTGTGAGCCAGACCTTCTCATCTAACATCAGTGTCTGACCTCTGTATGAATGGACAGAAATTCCCACAGAAACTCCAAAATCTTGTGGGACGCCTTCCAAGAAGAATGGAAGCTGTTATAGCTGCAAAGGGGGACCAACTCCAGATTAAAGTCTGTGTATCTGAATGCAATGTCATTAAAGTCCCTGTTGGTGTAATAGTCAGTCGTCCCAAAATGTTTGTCCTGAAGATACGTATGTGGTTAGGTTCCAATCAGAACATATGGAATTGGTTCACAAAATAACTTTGAATGCGTATATAGCATTCATTTCATCTAGGTGGAGTTGAGTTTTTGACATACATATATACATTCAAAGTTATTTTGTGAGTCAGCTCCATATGTTCTGTATACCAATCAGCTTGATGTTCCTAGTGCAACCCAACCACACACACATGGATCTTCAGGATTGTATATTTGGGACCCATACAGAGCTTTCTGCCTAAGCTGAACTGAACTGGAGTTTTTCCCTGTAGAAATCCTGGCTGACTTTATGATGAATGACCAGCCGTAGGAGGAAATGGACATAAGCATTTCACACACACACTGCAATAAATCCAATGAATCAGGACTAATTATGCTCTCTTTGTAATGAAACATGCAGTGGCTCAGTGCTTTTTAAGTACCGATGATATGCACAATGTACTCAGGAAAAGCATATCTGAGGAATCCTTCCTAAAATCTGCATGATAGTCCAATTGTTGGCCTTAATTTAAGTGCAGAATCAGACACAGGCTTTTGTATAAGCTGATCCTGAGCTTTCCACAAGGGAAATCCGGGCTGGTGCACTTTACGGTGAATGTCCAGCAAAAGGACTATGAAGAGGGCCAGCTCTAGGTCATTAGTGGCTGAAATAGAGGCCTGTACAAGTACATAAATGAATCCTGAACCTGATTCCCTCCTTGTCCAATACTGCAAAATTTTAAACCCCAACCAGACCCAAACCTGCAAAAAATCTCATGAAAAAACCCTGAGCTCAACACAAGCCCATAACAAATGAAAACTCATCCCAGAACTGGTCCGACACGAGCGATTTTGGTGGGCCATGTCAGACTTGGGTCAGTTGCCACAAAAGAAAGAATATTAAGCCCTTTATTTCTAAAAGTTCTGAGAAACCATCCTGATAATTCAGTTGTCAGCCTGTTCAGGAACAAATTCAGACACAACTGTTGTTCTGAGCCTAAGCTTTTCACTGAAGAAATCCTGGCTGGCTCGCTTTATGATGAATCACCATCAGCAGGACTATGAGTGGAAAAAGTCGAGCTCCAGGTCATTAGCAGCATCTTCAAACAGATTACCTGACACTTTATGGCTATAATAAAACAAACCTTCATTTTGTGCGTTATTGATCTACAAACAAAGCAAATGGGCTGCTCCAGCCGCCTGTGTGGCGTTTGGCGGGAAAAAACTCACCCATCATGGCCGCCAGTGCCGCACTAATGTTTTTGGGCAGTCGGAGGAGGGAGGAAAGGAAAAAGCATTAGAGGGGTTTTTACAGTGCGTTTGGGAGCCATCTCAAACACTATGCTTCTGGAGCTGTCTTCAGTCTGATACGGCCACCGAATGCTAAGAAGGAGTCTTGGAAAAAAAGGGAAAAAAAACCTCACAAAAGGCTTGGGTGATGCTAGCACCCCTCTACTCGCCTTCCCTTTCTTCCTCCTCATTCTCTTTTCAACTCTCCTTCTGTGTGATCCATATTTCAGAGTGGGGGGCTTTGTTAGAGCGCTTCTTTTGACTGAAAGGAGCCATGAGAGATGGCAGCTTGGGCCCAGCATACGCTTAAATCGCTCAGGATGACTCAGAAAGGCAAGGTTGCCTCACTCCGGGTCACACGGCGTGAAGAAACGCACATGTTTTTATAGTGGAGGATGCACTTTCATCACTGCAGCACAAAGCAATTCGTTGCTGACAGTGAAACTTCAGTAGAATTATGTGGTGTGAATACAGATTTCACACAGTGGCACCCTCAAAGCCCACTTTATTAAAAACTCCTACCTTGCACTTCCACTCACTGGCCACTTTATTAGAAACACCTACCTTGTACCTCCACTCACTGGCCACTTTATTAGAAACACCTACCTTGTACTTCCACTCTCTGGCAAGAAACCCTCATTGATCCCGGAGGATGCCACGACTGGACAGACACACACAGACAGAAAGACAAGAACAATATAAAATATCAATTAAAGCACAATAAAACTCTCCAGAAATTCTCAGAAAATGCTTAGTACAAAATACACTATATTATAGACTGTGGTTTACTCATTAACACAAATAGTGGAGTCTGTATAGCACGTAATAATCACATAAGTAAAGGTTTAAAATGCTGTTGCTTTGGCTGAACAGCTTGTATCTTGTTCTTTGAAGAACATATTTAGTTTAGGAGTATAACATCTACAGTATACCTGTGTAACTTGCTCCGATAAATACTTGTGTAGCCAGGGTTAAAAAAGTCAGACATTGTTTAGAGAAATCTGTTAGAGTGTTAGTTTAATATGCAAGCATGACCTGTTACGGTACACATAGTTGCCTGGTTCGATACAGCTTTCAGTCGTCCAGGTTAAGCAGCGGTGAATGAGCCGCAGGCTGGCAGTGAAAGTTGTACCTCAGCTGTTATTTTTGAGATTTTTTTTTTTTGATTGCCTCCTGGTGTGCTCTGTCTGCATTATTTATCTCCTGCAACAGGATCCATGCATGGCTGCAAACGCGGATTTCATTTCTGACACTGTATTGGCTTTAGCGAGAGCAAACACAACCTGAAACGAGAGCCGCGTCTTCTTTCCCCGCATAGATACTGAGACCTTGACTATTGGCTAATTCCCTTTTTAATCTTTAAAAACTTCTGATTTTGCTGATTCTCGTCCTGATTCTGATTCTATTGGAAGCTGTTTTTAACTGAAGCACTTTAAACAGTTAAACATACTCAGACGATTCAAACTCTCCACCATAACACAGGACAAAATATATACCCAACAAAACAGTGGACTTACTTAATATGTCGATTTGTCAAATGGTATATTTTATCAAAGGTCTGGCTCCATGCAGCCAGCAAGATTAAAGGGATATTTGAATGTGGTATGGTGGGTTTTTTTTGGTTAATTTAACTAACTCTATTTGCTGATGGCCAGTTTAGCCAACATCAGTGTTTTCCTTTCACTTTGACTCAACTGAAAAGGCTAAACAGCGGATATGTTTAATGAACCAGAGCTCATTCAATTGCTCGACACCAAAGTGGGAATTCTAGTGCAGCCATTTGACAGCATGAGTAACAGGATCTTTTCCGTTTTTATAATGAATAAAACAGTTGCCTTTTTTTTCGTCATACATTAATAGTTTAAGGTATTTACACCAAGGTCAAAATGTCCTACCAGTCAGAGTTCCTGAACAACTATGCAGGTCAATGATGGTTTTTCTAGCAAAGTGAAGAAAGTTCTTTTTTACAGGATAAACTTCAGATATCGGTTTAAACCAGAGCTGACACTAAATGTGAATGTGGCGTTGAAGTAACACTAAGGATGCAGATTTGATTTTTGTCTTTGATGGGGACACAAAAGCTGTAACATTACTCCAGCCAGAGTGCAGTCGCTACCATCTTTCAATCAATAGCATCAAAGTACATGTACACATAATCTATGGGGGAAACCTACAGGCTGGCACTGTCGTCCATGTGACCAGAAACGAAGTACCATAATCACAGAACACAATAAATAACAAAACATAACTAAACCAATTTCTCACTTGTGGGACTAATAAAGGTTTATCTTATCTTATCTTATCTTATCTTATCTTATCTTATCTTATCTTAAATACTTTATTTTAATTGGTCGGTTTACTACCCTTTTGAATCAGTGATCTAGAAATTTGTATTTCCATCTAAATATTAATACATAATTTATGTATGTGCCACTCGGTGGTGGAGTCGTTAAGATGTTGGGCTGGAGTCGAGTTTCCTGAGTTCAAACCCAACTAAAGGTGGGCTTTTGGTGGAGCTGGTGGCCTAGTGGTTAGAGTGTTCGCCTTGTGGTCAGGAAGTTGTGGGTTCGATTCCCAAGACTGCTAAGCACCTCTGAGGTACCCCTGAGCAAGATACCATCCCCACACACTGCTCCCCGGGCGCTGTGTTCCTGGCTGCCCCCTGCTTCACTTGGTGAATGGGTTTAAATACAGAGGAAGAATTTAGTGCTGTTCACATATGGCAGAATCTTCACTTTCATAATATATGTTTAGATGGAAATACAAATCATAATCATAAATACAGACATGGGGTATCAGTAAACCATGCAGCAGTAGTTTCTTACCGAATCAACAACAAATGCGATGTGTTCTGTATTTACACAGAATTGTTAGTATAAAAGCATCCTCTTTCTTGCCTACATCCACACAATCTACTGCACTGAGCTTTGACACTTTGTAAAGCCAGATAGAGCCTCAACCAATCACATGTTAGCAAGAAAAGTTAATCCTGTAACGATACAGGATATAGGAAGGCAGGACAGCTGTTAACCGTTTGTGTTCCAAACACAACAGTGTTTTTATTAGAATTTTTTTTGGTGTCAAATTATTGCTAGGGACAATTCAGTAGTCTCTGGATATTGGTAGAGCCGTGTCTCTGCCATCCCTACCCAGTTCTGCACCCTTGGGTAACATCATCCATTGGTTGGAGGGTGAGTTACAGTTTTCTCACCAATTTAGTCATGTACAGTTCTACTTGCTAGCTAGGACTCCCCCAACACACCGTACCACCAACAGTTAGCTTGTATTTCCTCCGAGTCTTATGAGGCACCATATGTGTATCTTAACTGCCCATAATGTACCATCATTGGACAGCATAACACGCTCGGTGAAGAATGCTAATCGCCAGTTCTGTTGCATCGGCTATCTTATGTCTGCACTAGCTATTAGGGATATCGGGGGGAGGGAGAGGGCCTTCCTACCCACCTAGAGAGAGCAAAGCCAACTGTGCTCTCTTGGACTCCTGACCACAGATGGCTGTGGCACCACTGGTGACTAATCTCTCAATGATAGTGCCAACCTTATGGCATGTTATTAGCATTTAACATATTGTCTGTTTAGTGTTGCCAGACGTTCTCTCCAAAATCCTCTCAAAGCATTGGTTTTGGAATAAGGTGGTTTGAACCATTTTGCTCATTTCTTAAGTTCATACTTACACTGTCCTATAATGGGCCACCTCTCTCTACCGATACTGTACAGTGAGAAAATGTGTGTGTTACATGAACAGGACACCTATCTATGAATGCTCGTCTTGAATCATTTCTCGCACTGAGGAAGCGTAGGTTGCATCTGCCTCACTTAACGTTGCGGCGTGTTGCGTTTTTGAGTGTTGGGCACAGGGGGAATGCAGCGTATCTCAGGGCCATTCAAGACATTTTTTGTTCGATTTCAATACAGGAGAATAACTCAGCCTTCCTTCAGTTTACTAGAGTACACAGCCTGCAGCGCCCTCTCTCTCTCTCTGTCTCTCTCTCTCTATTCTTGCACAATCTCTCTCTTGCTTTTTCTCCTTCTCTCCCTCTTGCTTCTTCTCCCACTCTCTCTCTCTCTGTGTCTTTCTGTCTCTCTATCTTCATGTCCCATTTCTCTCTGACACACACTCTCTTTCCTTCTCGCTGTCTCTCTCTGTCTTGCTCTTTTCTCTCTCTATCTCTGTCACTCTTTGTCTCTCTATCTTCATCTCTCTCAATCTCTCTCTCTCTCTCTTTCTTTTCTGTCTCTGATTCTTTTCTTTCTCTCTGTAGGAAGAATAGGCTGTTGCACTCTAATGTGATTCTAAGTGAATAGCTTGCAGTTGAGCTGCGAGAGAGAGAGAGGATGGCAAGCTTTACAGTCATTAACCAAACGACTCCGTTAAGTTCAGTGCTGTATATTTAATAAATGCAGGTGTTTTTTTGTATTTTTAAGTCTTTTTTAGGCAGCTGACTCTAGCACTGCTATTCCTTATGTGGAAATGCGTTTTGGTGAATCAAACTGTTTGTCTTTGATTTCTTCAGCACAAGATTGTATGATCAGTATGTGATCAAAGATTCATGGAAATCATGTTTGATTTTGGGTTTCTTTAATCAAAGTGTAGATGTTGATCTCCAAAGATGGTCTACTTTATTGACATATGTAAATAGAGAACAGACATCTAGCCCTGAAAACAGAATCAGAGCTTTGAGGACTGGTTCCCGTTGGGGATGTTTGAGATAATTCACTGGAGCTCAGGGCGATTCTTTAATGTGGAGGCAAAAAGTGGATATTTTTGCCGATTTATCCAAACTTCTCATGTAATAACAAGAAATCGTCTGATGAATAGGAATGTACTTTAGTCTTCGGTGGCCCTCGATTGTTACTCTGGTGAAGACCCGACTCAACAAGCATTTCCAGAGCTACGTGAATTGAATGCTTTCAGAAACAAATTATAGTGCATCCAACAATAAGGGTAGCACGGTTCTTCTTTTCTAAGCAAATCAGATCAAATGATGTAACTTGAAGCACATTCTCATTCTTAGTAGAGGTAAATACAAACAGACTGAACCAAAAACTGCTATTACCTCCATATTATCCATATAATTATCCAAAAACTGCGATTAACTCCATATTATCCATATAAAATATGGATGTGTTTTATGTAATAAGCTAAAAAAGCTTTGGAATATGATGATGGAACGATGGGATATGCTTGTTGGAATAAGTCTATAAATGTTTATGTCATGAATGGTATTGTCATGGATCCTCATGAACAGTAGTCTTCAGAAAAGTGTTACTATGAAATGCGTCAGTATAAACACCTTTTCATAGTTTGTAGAACTTAAGCTCTTCTATGCCAATTAAAGGTTTTTCATACAAGCACCATCATCCAGGCATCATGAAGGAACTGGTCTCTCTAGGAATGTATGTACCACAGAACATTCTTTGCATTGGTGTCAACCAGATGATATCCACAATATTTGGAAAGCAGGGATATCGTTTAAAATATCATCAGATGAAACGTTTCTCTGTCATTATAAATAGGAGCTACATTGAACACCGTTGATATGAAAGTGCTGGGAAAAAGCAGCCGTCTTTTATCAACAGCGTGCACACACACACACACATAGATGTACAGTTCCCACTGTGCTGAATAAAGCGCACACTAACAAACCGTCATCGGCTCAAAAACAAACAAAGGAAAGAGAAGGCTCTGCTGAGCGAATTCCCACCACAGAAGTCCCCGCTCTAACCAAAGTTAGAGAACGTGTTTGATGAAGGTACAAACCAGAAGACTCCAGGGTTTCCTCACAGACGCTCGCACGCCTTTGTTTGTAGGACAGCTATTTAGCACAATACCCCATAGAAAGGAGGAGCTCCAGCCGCTGGTGTTAGGGAGGGATATGAAGGAGGGAAGAAGGAAAACAAAACAAAATAAAAAAACCCTGAAATATGAGCCTGGCACTAAAAATGATGGAATATGTTTGTTTGACCCCTCAGCTGTGTCAGTTTTTTAAACTCACTCGCCGGCTTTCATCTGTTTGGAGCTGTCGTCTCTATCCATCTCTTTTTTTCTTTCTTTGTTTTTCTCTCTCTCTCTCTTTTTTTTTCACCGCAAATCATTATTTGAAAAGCCAGAAATGTGCTTTTGCACCAAAAAACTTTCGAACCCATTCCAAAGTTTAGAATAGACAACCAGACTGACCTATCCAAGCTCTGCCCATAAAACCATCCTTTTGTCAAAATTCCTTAGTTTTTATTGTTATTTAGTTGATATGATGTTTGTTTTCTTGTCATGTGAATGATTTCAATGTCAGACGAGACTGAATGTACGCTGTGGTGGCAGATTTGTTTCCAACATCTAGTTTAGCTGCAATACCACAATGTAGATCAGAAGCAGAGCATTTTTACCTGGAAAACTCAACAGGCTGTAGCGTCTCTACTGAAATATGGAATTTCTTATTAGGATGAACAGAGGTCAGTTTTAGCTTGACCTCGCAACAGCTACAACAAAAGAGTGCATTAATGGCCAGAGCACGAATGGACACCACTGGTCGAATGAGATGGTTTGTTGATTTTCTGAGTGAAAATAAGTTCATGTCCTGGAAAAGTAACTTTCTCTGCACACTTTAGTTCAAAGTTTCTCTTTTTTTTGCTGAGTTTAACATATTTGGAAAACATGAAACATATCAAATGTGCCATAACTTAATAAGAAATTAATAAAGTTATACATCTATTATCTATCATTTGTTCTTGCTCTCAAAAAAAATAAAGCTCAAACCCATCCATTAAAAGGTTCTTAAAAGGAACCAGAACGCTATTGAATCACATAAAGAACCCTTTTTAGAACTTAGTAGTTTATAGGAATAGTTTGTAATGCAAATAATGCTAATAAGGAATAAAAGCCGATAGTCAGCTATTAATGTTATTCAGATTATACTGGACTAACTGGTGATGACTAGCATCCACTCATTGTTAGCTAAAGTAGCTTTTATGGTTGAACTATTCTTTTAAAGCTTAGCATGGATTCCACTCATGTGACAGCATGCACTCACGTTTAGGTCTGGGGGGAAAGAACTTAGTTGGCATCTCTGGAGGAGTTTGAGTGTGGTGAACCCTATAAAAGCACTCAGGCCTTGTCCATGTGCTTTTCAGGACCTCGGCCAGCTCCGAGTTCCATTCACGCTCAAGTTTGCACTCAGCTAGTAATGACACAGATGCCCGTGTGCTGTTCAGGACCTTGGCCAGCGCCAGCTCCATTCAGAATGCAAAGAAGGAGGGCATGTGTGCAAGTGCGTGTGTGTGTGTTGGGAAGGGGGGTGTCGTCATGGTTACCTCAGGCAGCAGATGCGTCCAGAGACAGCCCAGACAGACTGTTGCTCACACGTCCAGAATGCTCACTGACCTTCGCTAAGAAGATCATCACTACTGTCGTTTTTAGACTCCTCGGTGGAATGCACCGCATGTTCTGGAAGGCCTTCAAAGAAAAGCTTGAACTGTGCACAGTTTCGGAATTTTAACAAATGTGCTCCAGCCTCTCTTTGGGTTGAGTGGGATTAATGCTGGCGTTCTGTGAAGCTATCCCAGTCTCACCAACAGCAGCTATGAAAGAGCATTGTTTGTAGGTGGAACATGGATGGATCAGTCGTGCTTTTGCGACAAAATCTCTGAAAAAGTAACTTCATAGAAGCAAGATGTTTTAAAGCAGCTACCATACCCAAAACTTCTCCTCCTTCCAGTTTAGCATCCTATATTTACATCCCTGCCTTCCTCTTCCTGTGACAAACGGCACCCCCCATCTCCTCCCTGTATATATCCGAATCAGGCCTGTGCTCTTCAAGGTGCCTTCTAGCTTAAAAGGGAATTTTTCAACATTTTTGATTTCAGTTATTTGAGATATAAATGGTGCACTGAGGAACTTACTGACTCAGATCTCAGTGGTGATGATAGGTACTGGAGTTTACTGTGCAAATGTGGCCATTTGTATTATCTGTTCAAAACCAGTAGGGAATCAACATTGATATTTGAATATTTTGCCCTGTATCCTTCTACCATAAATGGTTTTAGACCAAAACCATGTTCAAAATGTTGGACTGTTTAATGTAAAAACTTTTTTGGACATCTGGTTCCATTTACCACAACTGTTAACATGCCTGGCTCAGTTGCTCTAGACCAGAACATTCCACATCGACTCTGAATTGGCTTATAAAGAGATTTTGAAAAATGGGTGGAGTTCCTCAAAATTCTAGCTTCTCAGATTTCTCTCATACAGTCTTTTGTCATATTACAACCATGTAACTTTTTCTTTATGCACGTTCTGCTGGTACATTTGTTATGAAGCGATTCCACACAATGCACTTTCAAGGGTATGTCTTCTGTACCTTTTAGTTGGGAGCATAATTGCCTTATATTCCACTGGAGTTCTTATTTTTAGGTTGCATTGACTCCATACGTCCTGTCATTAAAAAGTTCTGGTTCAAATATGCCTTGTATTCCTCTGGGAAAGTGAGCGTTCTGTACTTTTACTACTCATTTGGACCTTAATGGTCATGTTATACCTTTGGGGTTACTTTTATATTGTTTATATCTTGGTTGACTCAGATTTTCGTGTCTGACTAGGTGGTCATTTCAAATAGTGTTAAAAAAGCGGAATGGTTTTGATATGACAGCAACGGTCGATGGACATGTTCGAATCTTTGCCAGTGTAATAAGACGTGTATTTGTTTATCCTCGGCGCAATCGATTATCGGACGCTGTTTCGATGCGTGGAGAGCTTGAAAGGGCGATAATTGCTCTGGACCCAGCTGATTGGAGAGAGATTCCATCGTGAAGCAAATGCCAGGGGCAAACTCACACCAGCAAAGGCGCGTATCCCCGTGCAGTAATGAAGCCGGGCTCCGAGACTGGAGTATGGGAGGAGATGAAAGTGTGGGGCGGATGCACTTAGTGAAGATGCAGGAACGACTCGTGGGCTAATTAACTTTCCCTGGAATGAATGCTTTGAACTGTCATTGAAGTCTAGACATTTATGTAACCTATCCCCCTTTTCCAAATCCACCGTGACAATGCCATCCCTGCTAAATCTAAAATAACGCAAGCGTCCACACACACACACACACACACACACACACACACACACACACACACACACACACACACACGCAGATGCAGTACACCCTAGTACACTGCACAAATGGGGCCAAGCAAACAGGCTGTGCTAGATTTGGGGAAATGTCCCTTCTCGCTTGCACACACACGATTCCATGCTGGGTGATAGCTTTGTGCCCAGTGACTCCCTCCCCCTACCCCAACCCCTCCCATCCCCAAGTGAGTGGATGTAGTGAGCCAGATGTAATCTGACTTGATTAAACAATTCAGCCTTGAACTGAGCCATATCTAGGAATCAGAGTGTGTTTGTGTGTGTGCGTGTTTGTGTGTACGCGCGCATGTGTGTGTGTGTGTGTGTGTGTGTGTGTTTCCATGGGTAGTGCACTGTACAGGAAGAAAGGATTAGTGTCCCATGAGAAGGAGAGAAAGAAAAAAAACTGAGCAAACAGGAGAAAGACATAAAAAGAACACAGTATTCCTTTCCAAGCTCCGCCCACAAAGGCTTTTTTTTTTTCCATAGCTACTGTTACTAGGTCGGGCAAGCTTTATTCCAGATGAGCTGGTATATGCTGGTATAGCTCATTGGAATTAGACAGGTTTGGACTTTTTTGTTTCCTAAAGATCCTTTCAACACATGATTCCTAAAATATGGTTCCTTCGGTATATAATTCCATGTTTATAAACGAAGTGATTGTTAAGGACTTCCACGTATTGTAAAGGTTCTTTGAAGAACCCATAAATTGGTAAAGAGGAATGTTGTGTGAAGGTTCTTTATACCTTCGATTCTTCGCACTCAGATTTGTGAATATGGTTCTTTAGGGAACTAGAAAGGTTCGATTTCATTCATCAAAGAACTCATTGTGGAATATTTTATGAAGTTCTTTGAAATAAAGGTTTGTAGAGCTTGTCCGACCTCTGGACCTTTGCTATGGTAGAATGGCTGAATTTTTAGGTAGAGCATGGTCAGTCTTATACGGACTCTATAACTGGTGGATTGTGTGTTCTCCTTCTCTCTCTCTATCTGTCTCTCCTGTTTCCTCTTTATCTCTCTCTTTCTCTCTCTCTCACACTCTCTCTCTCCCTGTCTCACTGTCTTTCTCTCATTCACTCTCACTTTCTCATCTCTCTTTTATGCTGCCTCTCTCTCTCTCTCTCTCTCTCTCTCTCTCTCTCTCCCCCCACACCCTCCCCCTCCCCCTTTTTCTCTTTCTCCCACACACCCTCTTTTTTTCTCCATTTCTCTAGCTGTCTTGCTCTCTCTCTCTCTCTCTCTCTCATTATCTCTCGCTCCCTGTTTCTCTCTCTCTCTCTCTCTCTCTCTCTCTCTCTCTCTCTCTTTCTCTCTTTCTCAATCTCACTTTCTCTCACCGTCTTACTGTTTCTTTCTCCCTTTCTCCCTCTCTGTTACTGTCTCTCTGTCACTTTCTCTCTCTCACACACACACACACTCTCACTCTACCTCTCTCTCTCCCTTTCTCTTGCTCTCTCTCTCTTACTCACTGTCTTTCTCGCTCTCTCTCTATCATACCCACACTCTTACTGTCTCTCTCTCTCTCATTCTCTCTCTCTCTCTCTCTCTCTCTCCCTTTTACATCTTCCATAATCAGTTACATCTAATTGAAAATGTAATCAGCCAGTGATCAAAGGCACAACAGCAAACAAATTTACACAAAACGGTCACGTCTCTTTGTCAGATTTTTGTAAGGCGCAACGCCGGTCGGATAAGCAAGCTGTTGTTGTTTTTGCCGATTTTGTCAGTGTGCGGCCTCGCTACAGGAGTCCAGCGCTCGGTTGCAGCTTTTGGAACGTGTCCTAAAGCGACGACGGAAATACACGCGCGCTCGGCCGCGCCTGTCTCTGGCATCTGCGAAACGTTCACGTTCTCGGAATTATTTACTCTGACTGCGCCTCGCAGCTCACGCTAAATATAGGTCACTGCTCCGAGGAGCGTACGCATCACAGGCAGCGGATTACTCATACCTGAGCGGTAAAGAAACATGACAGTATGGGCGCTTTGTGTGGGTTGGGAAGGACATGGAAGCACTTTGCTTGAATAATTAATGCTCCCTTTTGGTCTGTTGACGATGGCACCTGTGAATTTGGGGGTAAGGAACATGTGGGAACGGCTCCTGGAGGAAGATCAAACGCCAAACATTTTGGCAAATAGGAACAATGCCTGGGATCTGATGTCACATCTGCTTAGCTGGGAGCCTTGCTTCCAAATAAGAAACTCTGCTGGTATAAATGTAACTGTCCATAGAGAGTGAGAGACACTGAGAGTCAGAGAGGGAGAGCGAGAGGGGGACCAGGTCCTAGTTCTCTGGTGCATGATAGCAACCATCATTATATCTGTCAGGGGCCGACAGAGAGTGGGTTTGAAGCATCTTTAGGGATCTGGCACTCACCATCTATTTTATTATAGAAGGGCCTACCGAGGACTGCCACTAGCTGGCCACTTTATTAGAAACACCTGCTTTATAAATTATACGTTTGATTCGGGTTCACATCTTGTGCATTTTTGGGCTCTAAGTGGTGCAACTATCTACACACTGGCCCCATCTCTGGGAGTTCACCATTTCAGTCCCCAGTGATGCCGGGATGGGAGTCCAGCATAGTACACTTTCTCTGGGTGGGTTGGATGCCCTCCCTCCCCATCACTAAGTGTAATCCCAGTCTGTTGAGAATGTGGTAGCCTTCACTCTCTCAATGTTGGTGGTATCATGTGATTGAGTCTTAGATAGCAGGTGTATCTGAACTCAACTAAGGGCACATTTCTAAAGGGATACAGGAACCATGCTTTACCCAAACTGTACTGTGGTGGCATGGAAGTTATAACATGCTTTGATTTTCCTTTATATCTTAGCTCAGTAAGTGTTGCTGATGTGATACCAAAACATTTCTCTCCCCCCAGTTTATGGCCTACTGTTCCAGAACCGCGTCCATGGAGTCGAACCAGTGGAACGTTTTTTTTTTTCTGTCAGGGCCTCGTTTGTTTTTGTGGTCTTTTATTTTTCTTCTTTGAGTTTTTTTCTCTGCTTCGTTTAGTCATCTGATGAAAACCTAACCTAACCTTGTAAGTGATGGACTTACAGAATTTTAAAAATCCCACTGAATGTTATCATCAAGCCAAATAGACTGTAGTGTTTGTACTTTGTCAGCTTTATAATAATTGTTAGTTTGTATTTCCATTGATTTTTGCCAGGGTTTTTTTTTAATAGCCGTGAACAAAAAAAAAATACAATATCCTCTTTCCAAGTTCATCTGTCAACATTTCGATCAATCAAAAAGCTCGACTGCGGCCCAGGGTTGGGACAGCACGGATATGGCTCTGGCACGGGTTGCTTTATTTGTGATGTAAAACCATTTGTTCACGGTGTGGCACAGTTCGTTGTGCCAGTGGAACAGCGCCATAAATTGAGAAGAAAAATTCTTAGCCATTTATCATTGGTCAGTTTCTGAGCACAGGAGCTCTGCTGAGCAGAGATTATTTGGGTGGTGGTGACAAAGTAGTGTGTGATACTGGTACAAGAGTATCGGGTGCAGTGGAGTGGCTGGGGGTTTTACACACATTGGGTTTCCTTCTTGGCTGAGAGTGCTCGACCAAACAAGTACATTCAGCCAAGAGTGGCTGTTGATGGGCTACATGGTGTCTGATGGTGTCACCAAGGAGATGGACCTATGAGAAGGGTTTCTAATAAAGTACTACGGTGTCATAGAAAATCTGGGAAACCCTTTAGGGGAGCATCACAGGGCCTTGGTCTTGAGAGAGTTTCTTGAAGACTGAAGTACTCCCCCAGCTGTGCCGCCCCGGGCCCCGAGCCGACAGCTGTGCCTGTTCAGTTTACACATCCCATGTGTGGTGAGGTCATGCCAAAGTTTACAAAGGAACCTTGAGCCTTAGTGTGAAGAATATTGTAAATCTAAGATGAGATGCGTGGTTTAAAAATAATACTGTCTGGTCCCTGATGGTCCAAGCTGGTTAAATAAAAGAGAGATAGGGTAAATGAAGTGATGAAAGCCATCAGTCTCTGAGGAACGAAGGCATGCCCCCCTTTCTGAGCTCACGAGCACGTCCAGAGAGAGAGAGAGAGAGAGAGGGAGAGTGAGAGAACGAGAGTGAGACTATACATCTTAGTAGAGAGATGCATATGTGCGTATGACACGTGACCATCGCTAATTGGGTTTATTGTTCGGTCCCTGCAGGATTCAGGGGAATGGAGCCTCGATTATCTTAGTTTTGCAGCTAATGTAAATGAGACTAGAGTATACCTTTTCTATTAGCTCCTTTTTTTCTGCCTCGTCTCCCATTTCCCCTCCCGAATCCCTGTCTCCTACTCTCTTTTTCTCGCTCCTTCATCATCATCCCCGCTTCTCTCAGAGCCTTTGTTTGAAGGGTCACATGGTGCAGTGCCCTCCATTAAGGCTGGAACAATGGCATCAAAACCGATATTTATGGCGCACGCTCAAGCTCATGTTCATCATATAGTAAAATGATGTTTTCTCCTTTTTTCCTTCAACAGTACAAGGTTTATGAGAGATAGCATGCATGTATGGGGAATATGAGTTATGTAACTTTGGAATTGTTGCACACATGCATTAAATTTACTAGAATTATTGACCCCAGAATTATGTGTTTCTTTGGCATATACTGTACCTATGATGTAATAATTCAAATAAAAAGCTGTATAGACACTGTATGGCCATTAGACTGTATTAGATATTGCATTGCTTGGTATTTTATGTAAAGCGCTAATGGCGTAAGGTTTTAAAACAAATATTGTGGACTCAGACCAATGCTATGTTCACCAGTTATGTTGGAAAATACCTAGAATGTTTTACTCAGTAACATATTTAGAGCATGTGTGTGGTATTATATTAACAAAACATGTTAATTTTTACGTCTTTCATTTGTTTCACTTCATACCCTCACACAGAGGAAATTGCTTGTGTTACAACTGCTCAGATGCATAGAAACACAGAGACAAGAATGATATAAAATATATAGTCTAAATAAAAATCAGGTGAAAACTCTGCAGACTATACTGTATATGAAATACACTATGTTATATGCCCAAATTCCAGGGTATTAATACTATAGATAAATAACTCTCAGTTAAGTGATTTATTTGTAGCACAAATAATGGTTTGGGGTTGTTCTCTGTACAGAGCAGAGATGTTCACAAGTCAAGTCTCAAGTCTTTGTGCTCGAGTCCAGGTCAAGTCTCAAGTCTTTGAGTGGAAATGTTTACAAATGGTGACTCTAAATGTGGGATTTTTGAGCTGTAAATGTTGAGCTCTAAATTTTAAAAAGATATGCTAATTGGCCACGCCCCACGATTACAATTGTCTGTTACTTAGCAGGGGGCTGGACTGCGTGCTGTGATTTGCCCTCACCAACATGAAGGATTTGCCTTAAATTATCTTAAATCTAAATGTTAATTATAAAAAATATATCTCGCACTATAAATGTGAAACTTCACAGTTAGATAGGGCTCGGGGAGACCTTTCCAACGACCCCTCGAAAACCATTATTAGCTGAAAACCGTTCATCTCGGACAAAAGTAATGGGACAGCGGGGCGAGGTGAACAGTTTTGTGGGGTTATTATGGCAAACGAGGGGTCGTTGGATAGAGTGCGAGATATAAAAAAATAATTCCATGAAATGAACATCGTTTACGAGTTATGACTCGCGAGTCACAACACCCAAGTCTGAATCAAGCCGTTGAGGGCAAGTCTAAAGTCAAGTCACAAGAATTTCTTTGTGGGACGTAAGTGCAACTCGAGTCCGAGTCTCAGACTCGAGTCCCCATCTCTGGTACAGCGTTATTCTTTATACCGAGTATGTTATTGTTTGTTATTCAGTGTTAAATTCCTGACCCCTTCCCAAAAATCTACACTGCTCAAAACAGGTGGGCTACAGTACTGTAGGCAGAATGGACAGTCGTATGGAAATGTGTTCATGACTGTGACATCACAACCATGATGGATTCAAAACAGCACTTGTTTTTTTGTGTCTACAAAATGGACTCCATGGGGAAGAGTGTGACCAGTACATCAACAATGTTTACGTAGCTCACTTAGAGATCCTTCATTTCAAATAAGCAAGAAACGTTTGTTTTTTATGATGAGGGGCCTTCAATGTCCGTTCATTTAAAAAAAAAAAACAGAGATCTCAAGCGCTCATGTCATTCTGGCTTATATGGGGTTAAAACTGGCCTTAATGGGGTTACTGGGAAGTATGCCTATGTGTCGGTGTGGGGAGCATATTTGCATCAATGTTTGTGTGTGTGTGTGTGTGTGTGTGTGTGTGTGTGTGTGTGTGTGTGTGTGTGGTTTACTCCAAGCCCACTGGGACCACTGATTTTCAATTTGCTCCCCATTAGGGATCAAGCCCATCAGGCCAGAAAGAGTGTTAGAAATCCTCATTAGTGTGTCCCTCGTCTCTCCGCCCTCATCACCACTTCTCCCTACATTCTTCCTTTTGTTCTCTACTTCTTTCATTTACAAATTGATGTGGATGAGCCACGCACAAAATGTTTAGCATCATGATAATGACTCGCAAATTAAACGTGATAGGGTGATAGAGGGCCTAATGCATTGTTGTCATAGAAACGCTCTTTAAAACGCTATTAGCCGCCACCCCGACCACTGTGCTGCCAATCAAACGTCTGCTTTCTCCGGGTGATTTGCATGTGGGGAATGTGGACTGGAAGGAAGCAGACGTATCAAATGGGAATTTTGCAGTGAATTTGATCTGCATCTTGGGCTATTAGAGTATTTGTACTGATGTGATTGCACTCAACTATGACAACAAGAGCTATGTTGACTTCATTTATTGTATTTTGAATTTCAGATAAATGCATTTCAAATAAATTTCACCCTAGTGTGGATGTCGAGGAATCCCCGTCATCTAGAGCACTGGCTCTTAAGGTGAATCTGGTCAAAAATAAATGCATGAATTATTATTCAATTATTATGGAATCAAAAATGTAATTGGATTTGCCACAACAAATTAACACATTCATTTACATACAGTGTCCTTGATAGCCTCGTTAGCAAACATTAACTGGAAATAGCCACTAAATTAGCTTATTTAGTTACAACTGATAATTATGACTTTAGAAAATCATGTGTTTAAGACAAACAGAATAGAGAATTAACTTTTTGTCTCAGCATGAGATTAAAAAATGGTTCATAGTGTACTTAATCATGGTATATGGTTATTGTACAAATAAAGCCCATGAGCAATGTATTATGAAGAAAAGAGAAAAGGTATATACACCTGCCTAATGTTGTGTAGATCCCCATCGTGGCACCAGAACACCTCTGACCCATCGAGGCATGGATCCCACAAGGCTTTTGAAGGTTTTATTCGATATCTGAAACAATACACGAGCAGCAGATCCTTTAAATTATGTAAGTTGTGAAGTGGGGCCTCCATGGTTTGAACTAGTTTGTCCAGCACATCCTGCAGATACTCAGTCAGATTGATATCTGGGGAATTTGGGCTCCAAGTCAAGAACATTATTTCTTTGTCATATTCCTCAAACCATTCCTGAAGAAGTAGTTGACCTTCCTCGGACCACTTTTGTCTTTCCTTGGACACCTGTATACCAAAAACAACCAACAAGACCTGCCGTTGTGTAGATGCTCTGCTCCAGGCGTCTAACCATCACAATTTGGCCCTTGACAAAGTCACTCAGGTCCTTATATCGGCCAATTTTTCCTGCTTTCAACACATCAACGTCAAGAGCGGACTGTTCACTTGCTGACTAAAAGGTCCCACCACTTGACATGTGACATGGTAATGAGATATTCAGTGTTAAACCATGAATATTAGACCTAGACCTTCAAAATATGGCCAAAAAACAAGAAAAACACAACTCTAATTCTAATTCGCACTTCTATACGATTCTAATAGTATTTAGTGCTAATTTGACATTGTACAATTACATGTTCTACTGTTTTAATCACAGACATCTGATCATGGTTAAAGACATCCCACATTTCATTTAAAGTTTGGAACAAATATTAACCTTTACTTTCCTCACTGATGTGACTGACTAACCAATGGGAAGCCTTGCTTACTTAAATCTATCTAGATACTATAACAAATATTCTCATCTGATTATTTGTACATTTTAATCCTATTGGTTCCAAATAGAACTTCATAATAAAATACTGCAGTGGTTGCCTAGTTCAAATGCAAACTTAATTTAATCGGAAAAAAATGAACAGGAAAGTACAAATATGGATATTTTTTATGGTTTCCAGAAACTATTAGACCTACTGTGATATATAGGCTGCCCAGGGCTGAGGTGTTGCGTTTTGCAGCACAGTGTTAACAATGTAGGCTTATAAACAAACACTGTGTTGGAAGAAGTTAACAGATCATATGCTATTAGAGCCGATATCAGTTAATGAGAGGAAGCCCTTGGGCTGCCAGCAGCAGGAGGTCGTGGCTGTGCTTGAAATATAGCCATCCATAACTATTCATCACAGAGCCCTCCTGTCCCTCAGTGATGAGAGCAAGAGTGGACATAATCAGAGTCCCAGAGATCCAGTAGTGCTGAGGGTAGTTGATGTGGTCGTCCTGATGGCTGTAGTTGGAGGTGAGGGAGCGTGTACTGTACCGAATAAGAGGGTGGGATTGCATCTTGCAGGACAGATGGCAGATATTGTTAGTGCTGTTATTAACCTGATCAAGCAGCTCCCCAGTGTAACTAAATATTTTCATTCCTCACCCAGGAGTCAACCAGAGCCTGAGAATGAGCCCTCTGTGTGTGTGTGTGTGTGTGTGTGTGTGTCCTGCTGAGTGGAGCAAAAGAGGATTTTTCATGGTCACAGAGCACATTCATTTTATTTTGGATATAATTAGCCAAAATTTGTTCCGCTTTGATGCTTCCGGAGAGTTCAGGGCAGAGAAATAAGAGTCCATCAAGGGACCACGGTTGTATGTGTGTGTGTGTGTGTGTGTGTGTGTGTCTGTGTGTGTGTGTGTGTGTGTTTGTGTATGTGTATATACAAGGTTGTACCCATCCACACAATTGCAAGAGGGTCTAATTTGGGCTCGGATTAGATGTCTCCCTTGTTAATTTCTTTGCTTTATACTGATCATCAGCAGTGCTAGAGTGGCGCTCACATAAACAGCATCAGTGTGTGTGTGTGTTTGTGTGTGTGTGTGTTTGTGTGTGTGTGCGTATGTTGTGTGCCCGTGTGTGGCTTTAATGTAGATTAAATTATATTTGCGCTTTTAAAAGAGGATGATGGAGAGAGAGAGCCTGTAATTAGAAATAATGATAGTGTCTGCTACAGAGAGACAGAAAGAGAGAGAGAGAGAGAGAGAAAGAGGAGAAGAGCGAGAAAGTGGAAAAATGAGAGAGAGAATAAGTGAGAGGCAGGGAGATTGAACAGAAGGACGGAGAACGAGAGAGTAAAGAAGAGTGAGAGTGAGGGAGAAAGAGTAAGAGTGAGAATGAGAAGAAGCAAAAGAAAGAAAAAAGTAAGAGAGAGAGAATAAGTGAGAGAGGGAGAAAGCAGGCAAGACAGAGAGAGTATATATCACTATGGCTGATGGTTTTAATTATTCCACTATTAAAGACACTAAATAACCTAAAATAGCCTAAAATAGCCACTGCCTGGTGCAGCATTGTGAAGTGTTTTTCACCCACTTGTGTTTTTTGATCTGTGTATGTTCAAAAAACAGAAAAACAGAAAAACAGAAAAAAAGCACAAACAAAAACACACACATTCCCCCTCTTGACATTTAATCTTTTTCTGTTCCTCATCGAAGCCTTTCATTCCACCATGTCACGATCCTATATGTTGTTTTTGTTCTTGTCCTGTTCTCTGTGGACTTCCTGCGGCCTTCGCTAGATATTTCGGGTAGGTGTGAATTAGTGAGAGACGAAGGATGTAAACAGTGTTCTACACAAAAGAGAAAAAGTGCATGTTTTTTATTAGAGAAAAAAACCCTTTTTTAAAAACCATTGGAAAGCCACAGCTATTGCCAGCACTAACAAAACACCGGTGATTCAGTATTCTATATTTCTAACTCATAGCTCAATGAAATAACCATAGAACTTCTGTGGATCCTGCCCTTTCAGCCAATATCGCATTTGTAAGTAGAAGAGGAGATGGTTTAGAAGGACTTGAACTGGGTTAAAAGTTATTGGTTTACTTTAAGGAAAGAAACATTTTTCACACAGTTTCATCATCTCTTGTTATCAAAATCAACAGAAGGTCGAATGCCTTTAGGGGAGACTTTAGAGGTTTGCTAAATGACCCGAGCCCAACAGAGAACCAACAAACCATCCTGGCTCGATTCTTCATGTGTCCAACATCAGGCTTGGGTTTGGTTTTATAATTTTTTTAATGCAGTCAGTTTTTTTATTTCACACAATTGCATGTATTGCTCTCTCTCTCTCTCTCTCTCTCTCTCTCTCTCTGTCTCTCTCTCTCTCTCCTTCTCTCTGCTGCCTGCAATCAAACTATCATTCTCATAATGTTAGTAGCGCATCGAAATAGTTCTGGAGCTCAAGGAGTGGGTGAACGTGCCCCTCATTTGAAACCATGGTAATGAGAGGAGTGTGTTGAGTTGGTGGAAAGGCCAAAGCTGACCTTTACTCTTGTTTGCCCAAAGCGTGTTAAGCATTTCTACAAGTGGCTGCAGAAGTGAGAGGAACTTTAGCCCAGGAGGTTAACAGTTCATCACAGCAGAGTGAGAGCTGTTCTCTGTATAAATATACTAATAATAAACACGCAACACAAATGCTTGGTAACAAAAAAAGGCTCTGGAAAACCGAGTTCGTGATAAGCCATCTCTGTTAGTGCATGCAAGTAGGTTCAGATTACAAATTTAGCAGGAGCAGTTGGGTGGGTCGGGTCAGGTTGGGTTGGGTCTCCAGGCCGTGGGAGTGAGTCAGGTCCGGCCTTCAATTTCATGTGCATGCAGACCTGTTAAGTTAATAATATGTTAATGTGATCAGTGATTAACCACAAGCATCTTGGGCCAAATGAAAGCTACTCCTTTAAATCTGCAATCTGAAGTTACATGTTTGGCTACAGTAAAATCATTTAATCAAGTTCAGTGTGTAGAGCTTGCATGTTTTTTGTCTGTATAAACAATGCACAGGAAAACTACAGATAAATCAACAAGCAGCAAACTGACAAAAGCAGCAGTACCCATGAACTGTATGAATGAGAGCAAGACTCTACAATCACAGAGTCGTAACTACTGTATATATGTATATATGATATAGATTTATATTTATGATATATACACTCATTGCTTGAATGTGTGATGTATGTGTGATACGTATCTGTACATG
>JBBPCY010000039.1:33537273-33547502 GCA_037974405.1 Brachyalestes nurse
GCAGCAGAAGTGTTACGCCAGTAGGTGGCACTATTGCACCACACTACGATCCAGGTTTATGATTTACTGGTGCTTTTTGGTCCCTCTGCGATTCTGTAGGATCCACATTACTTCAATCAAATCTTCTCAGTCGTACCCTGTATTCTCCGTATGACATCATGTACCGATCTGTGACCCATGTACCGTGACGGTTCGGTACGAATACATGTACCGCTACAGCCCTAATAAACACACACGCATACACACACACATGATGAACCCAATTCTACAAGTGTGTAAGCAATCATATAATTTAACCAGAGCCTTTCAGACTTATTGAATATTGTTGCAAATATGTTATGCACTGCAAGCAAGACAACCTGTCAATATTTATGGAACAGTTCGGAAGGTTTTCATTGCATTTGAATAATAAGTGCATTCTAATTAGCAGAAATAATTTTCTCATGTTGCTATTTTCATGCAAACTTCTTTTCACTTAGGAAAGGCAATCAAAATATGGAATTTGACCAAGGGTGACTTTCACACACATACACACTAACACACACACACATGCACACATGCACATAGGTATATATCAATTTGATTGTATATATTGTGTTAAGCACATATCATTCTAAATTAAATTTGCTATATAAATAATTTTGTCTATCCTTGCTCTCTCTCCCAAACACACACACACACACGTTCATACATCTAGATAGACACACATATACGGTAGTAATTCCCCCTGCTATCATAACCGACTGCGATGTGCAGTAATGTGTATTAGATTCATGGACATCATTATTTCCCCACACCTGCAGTCAGGGGGTCGATGCGCTGCTGCTTGTTTCTTCTTGCTGTAGGGTCCAGACACACTAACATGCTCCTCATGAAGCGCAGTCATTACCTATGTATGCTAATGGTTTAGTTTATAGATCAGTGTGTCCTGGCCTGTTTATAGGCAGCTATAGATTAGATGGCGTGTATTTGTAGCTCGCTGTGGTTTCTTGGGTGGGGTGATCATTAACCTCCCTCAGGAAAATCACACGGGTCCCAGATTCCTGTTTTCACTGACTTTGTTTATTTATTTGTTTATTTATTTATTTATTTATTTCAGAGGAAATCCCTCTGAGACTCGAAGCCAAATTTTTAGGGCAATAGTATTTGTTTACGGTGTTAAGATATTCAAAAAGTACATATAAATTAGCATAAGGCAAATTCAATCATAGAAACAAAAGCATTAAAATAAGAAGAGAAACATACCCTTGTTTTTAATATAGGTGTAACACTGATTCATGAACTTTCATTTTGTGACTATATATATATATCTGCTTAATAAGTTTCCCTTAAAGAAAATGTAAAGGTAAACCTGTATCCGTACTGTACAGTGCTTTCTCTCATAGTGCTAGAATGTAAAATACCGATGTTACCCCTGTATAGACTGTACTGTAATTCATGCACGCCCATTTTCTTTGGTATAAGCAGGCATATACAGTAATAAATTCATTTAATTTACAGTAATAAAAATACAGGACTTTAAGAAGAACAAAGCGAAAAACACGAGAACACTCGAGAAGCTCCCCAGGGTATTTTCGGTACTGCAGCTGACACAGATGCGTTAAAGGGCAGCAGCCAATCAGCAGCAAGGAGACATAAGAAACGTTCTCGGATTGGCTACTTTTAAACCTCCCATCTGTGATGTCCAGGCCTCGTCCGCCACAACCCCCCCCCACACACACACACAACGTACCATCCGCACCCCCAGAGGTAGACCGATGCGTCCTGCCCCACATTAAAAATGCTTCCGGCGCCCCTGATTGTTATTATTATATATTTGAACTGTTTAACTCTTTCTTGCATTTCGAAAGTTACACTTTTGTGAACTCAAACCCAGGCTATGGCGGTCGCACTCTGTCAGGTCGGCCTGTAAGCTCATTGATTCAGAGCGGTTACCATAGTGACAGGCTTACTGTAATTACCTTTTTTATTTAGGGGATGGGGGTTAGAGTGGATTTGTGTTGATTTATTTAATGATGAGTGTTTGAGTGCTGCATAACTTATTCACACCAAGACACTAATGTACATACATGGTGTGTGACAGGCTCCCCTGAGCACGCGTTAGGAGCGGGTTCATGGAGATTAAATATTCAATTAGTGCGCGTGATTATTTCTCATGTGTGCACTTATGTGAGTTTATGTACGGTTTTTCAAATCTTTAATAAGAGCTGCCTAATGTGAAACTCTCTCTTTCCCCCCCCCCCCTCTCTCTCTCTCCCTCAGCTGATGCAGCAACAGGCGGCCATAATGGCAGCATCTCACGGCGCTTACCTCGCGCCCAGCATGGCATTTCCAGCTACTCAGATCCACCAGGTGGGGGCGCTGAACATGAATGGCCTGCCGCCCACCCCAATGACCCCAGTGTCAGGTGAGTCGGCACCAACGCCACATCATCACACCCTCACAGTAGCCCACAGTCTGTAGTTTGGGTCCTGGAGGGCCGGCACAGTTCGCTGGCTCTTTATGAGCTCCACCTGACTTTTATGTCATTTTGTAAATGTACCACAGGACCCACAATTAACCAGAACATATTTTCATTGGTGGATTGTTCTCAACACATCAGGGTTACTGGTAGATTGAGAGTGGTCCACCACCCAAAAATATCCAGCCAAGAGCTGACCACTGATAAAGACAAGAGTATGACTAACTCGAATTTTGCATCAACAGATGGGCTACAGTCTCTGTACACCAGCAAGGTGGAGCTACAAGGTAGGGAATTCTAATAAAGTGACCAGTGAGTGTTTATGAAATGCATGGTCAATTATAACCATTCTCAGTGTATCAGTAATATAGAGATAGTCCAATTCGTTTTATTCCCAGTGTATGACCGTAGCTATAGTCACACACCAAGGTAATTAAGATAAACACTATCATTCAGCTGTGTGGAACTGCTTTTCAGAATTTTTTTTTTACAATATTAAATCAGTTTGGTTTCAGATAAATGTATGCATCAGTTTCTAAAATTAAAAAAAAATCTGTGCAATTTCGTAGCTTTCAAATCAATAATTATAAATTACGTATATTGATATATAATCAATAATAAATAGCTGAAAAAAAGAAAGAAATGTAAATGTGTTCAGAATGACAAAAGAGATGTATGTTCTTCTAAAATGACAATGAAAACTGGGTAACATTGAGAATGAAGTTATAGTAAAATTAACATCAGTAGTGCCTTGTTTATAGAAAGCCTTTAGACTCTTCAAAACAAATAGCGGTGTGCAGTTTATGTGTATATAATAACTAAAAATCCTTAATATATTGGATAAAACCTATAAAAACATTTTTGTGTCTAGTTTTAGTAGCATCTTACACTGTATATGCTGATTAAGTTATTGTACATAAAATTGCGCACTGAAGTTAATTTCCTGAAGAGTGAGTGTATAGCGATTGCTCGGGTTGCAAAGGTGATGCTATTTGGCTTTGTTGTTATTCTCAGTAGTTGCTAAACTGTTGCTAAGCAATTGCTGAGATACTGCAGGTGGTTGCTAGGGTTTCATTAGTGGTTGCTATGGTATCTCAGGCTGTTGCTAGCTTTTTAAGTGGTTGCTATGGTATTCCAAGTGGTTGCTAGGGTTTCGACAAAATATTCCTGGCAGTTTCTAGGTGGCTGCTATGGCAGGCCAGATGGTTGCTAGGGATTTGATAGATGGTTACTGTGGTTTTCCAGGTTAACGTGATTTTCCGAGTAGTTGCTAGGAAGTTGGTAGGAGGTGGCTATGGTATCAATGGTGTTTTCTTGGGTGTTGCTAGGTGGTTACAGTGGTGTTTTACATATTTGCTAGAGTGATGTTTGGTGGTTGCTAAGGTGTTGCAAGTCTACTTCTAAGTTTTTAAGATAAGATAAGATAAGATAAACCTTTATTAGTCCCACAAGTGGGAAATCTGCATTGCTAAGGCAGAAAGTGGTAAAACAATAGATTAAAAGCTATACAACACAAGAAAAAAAATTCAAAAGTATAGACATTCGCATGTGTATGCTAATGTATGTGTCTAAAAAACCTTTATATATATGTGTATATGTACATAGTAAAAACATATATTTATATATTTATATATATATATATTTATGCTGCCGTAGCAATGCAAAGAAAAAAAACTTCATTAACAGATGCTATCCGGAACACCATTCCTGATCAGCCTGTACATTCTGGAGTTCAAACCTGAACACAGCCAAAAATGTAGCAGACTAAAACTGGACAAAAATAATGAAAAGATGGAGATATAATTTGAATAACAATAGTGTTGCACTTGCAAAGCAATGCACACTAATCGCTTATCACAAAATTACACAAATAATAAAATAAAACAAATCATTCCAAACTAATTAACGATGACGTTGGCTTGCAAGCCCATATATACAATTTAATGGAAGATAAAAACCAACAGTTGTAACAGTGCCTGCTGGACACAGATATTCTGATTCTCAGTAGTGTTTTCGATTTGTGCCTGTTTTGGATTATTGTAGTGGCAGATCCAGAACCAGCCGTCCAAAAGAAAGTACACTTGTTTGACTTATACGATTAAGTGTTCTTACAATAAACACAGGGTTATAATGCAGACTGACGGCTAATCGCTCTTAGTCTGAGTATTAGGAGCGGGAAGCCTGTGTGTGTGTGTTTGTGTGTGTGTGTGTGTGTGTGTGTATGTGTGTCATCCTGACCTTCACCTCCTCTGTGCCATGGCATTTCAGAGAAGCTGTTGGTGGGGTTATAATTCCAGCCTCCAAGATGAGCTGCTTCCTCTGTTTCACTCTTTCTCTGCTCCGACTTTCTCTTTCTGTCTTTGACCCACTAAAATGTAGGCATGGCATTCAGTTATTAATCTTTAAACTTAGTATGCAACTAAATACTATGAAAGTAATATTAATGCTGGCAAAAAGTCTGTTTCATTATTTATTTTCTTTCAAACTATTTGAAAATACCACCTGTCGTGTAAATCAGTGTTTTCAACCCGTGGACCTTGGGGGTTAGAGGCTGCTGGCCATCAGCTTTTATAAACAAAATATTGTCCAAACATCATTTTGTATGTTAGAGTTTTGTATTTTTGTATGTGAAAACTTATTTAAGTCAAGGTTGATTGGAAACTGCACGACTGGCATAACTGACATAGTTCATATTTTCAGTGTGAGCCAATGCAAAACATTTCTCTTTCTGAGCAAATTTTTTATTTCTCTCATTTATTTTTTTTTAATATATTTATTTGGCATGATTATAGAAATGTATATACAACACAGTTCAATAGGCTACATTGCTTATTGTGTTGTATTTGTTTGCAAATTTGTTTGTTAAATCTTCTTATCAGCTGTGTTAGCTGCAAGTTGCATAAGTTTGAGAACTCAATGCAGACTGACAAAAATGCTTTAAAATAGCACAAAATCTCGATACAAGTCAAGTCAAGGCTTAAGGTCATTTCAACGATGTACTCAATAAACAGTGAAATGAAACAGGACCATGGTGAGACACCACAAGACTGCATAAGTGCAGGACAGGACTACACAGAGTGCAAAAAGCGCAAGAGCAAGTACAAGTAAAAACAATTCTAGTGTGAATTAATACAGTATTATGAGAGAGGGAGAGAGAGAGAGACAGAGAGAGAGAGACAGAGTGAGTAAGACAGAGAGAGGGAGAGAGAGAGTGAGAGATACATTAATAGCCTTTAAAGTTACAGCCCTTAAAGCCAAAGCCCTCCTCTTTCTTCAGTAAAACTTCATTAAAATGATTTGTTTTTGAGTAGCTCTTGTGCGTGATTGCAAAAATGAGGTGACAAAGCAAAAGCAACAACATTCACTGCTCTGTTTTCCACATTGTCTGAAAAGTAGACTGAAGCTCGAGATACTGGCATGACCACAGCAAAAGGATTGCAAAAAGTAGGCCAGCTAAAGGTCACTTGTTTAAGGTCTGGGATTCTAGATCATGTCCATGTTAAAGTCCATGTTAACCCCATTTCTTTTCTTTTTGGAAATGATATTTAGTGTCCTTTGTACATTTGGTTTTCTTTTGATGGAGTGTGATCAGTGATTCTGAGTATCACCTCTTTCTAAAACGAAGGTTTTTCTCAGTACAGATCAATCCCATCTTCCCCTCTCTGCAGGGGGGAACGCTGATCAAAGCAATAAAATGCCTTTAATGTGATGATTTAGTGTGTTCGAACATGTCAGGAATGTTTTTTTTAAGCCGCCACGTTATCTGGGCTCGAAAAGAGAAAGCACTCGTTATCACCTTACACAGAGCCATCGGAACGTCTTAATCGGAAACTGTGAAAGAAGCTTCACTGCTTCGTGGTGGTCTGATGGAGGTGTCCTGAAACATGTCAGAACTGGAATTAAAGTAGGGATGGAAGCTGCCACCATGGAACATTTTTGTCTGTAAGGTCTACAGTCCTAGAAGAAAAGACACACATTCTTCAGTTTGTCTGTTTATGCATTTTTTAAACATTTAAACATCGAGAATTAGTCCTGCTTAGTGTTAAAGACCATTCTAAACCACAAATTGGAATGCCATATTATCATATCTGTAGGCTAGATGTTGATCTAGGACTCGGTGAGAAATCTCATGTTGCGTATTGTATCAGCTGACCGTTCTTGTTCATTAGAATATAGGATACATTAGAATATATTTCTTATTTCTCAGATTTAAGGCCTGAACTATATTTTTAATCTAATAGCAAAAAGCATTTGGCTTAAGAAACATCTAATTTTCCAACTTTTAAACATGTGTATTAGATGCTCTGTCCATAAATCTGAGGCTGAAACTAGTGCTGTTTAGAATGAATGGCTAGACTTCTTCTCCTTCACTCTTTTGAGTGAGTAAAAGGCACACATGCTGATACCGATGCCACAACTGTATTCACTACTTCTTAGTAATATTGTTAATAATTAAACTGAAATGCATTAATAATCCATTCATCTTTTTTTCTGCGGTCATGACCTATCAGAGTAAATACCTGAGCTGGAATTTCGTTTTCACTATAATTCACTGTGCAAGTGCAGAACACGTGTACTGGAACCTTGAAGTATGAAAAGTGGAAGTGATATTTGGCAACCCTGTAAAGACATGCCTTTAGAGTACGGTTACAGCTCTCTCAGTGCTTCAGGCCTTTAGAGCAACATGTAATTCTACACTTTTGTTTTGTGGGGACCTGGGAGATCAGCACGCCGATACACATGAAACACATGAGCCCCATCGCTCTGGTCCACAACGGCCAGTTTGAGCCACAGCAGAATGCAGAAGATCAGCTTTCCCAGCCTGCCATGCTAATCAGTGCCAGAGGCTGGAGCGTGTTGCAGGTTCCTATTGATCTGTAGCAATCGATAGCATGGAAAAGAGGCAGCCGTCGCATATGCATTTCAGATGGGCATCAGAGCTCCGCGCGGGAGTCTAACGAGAGAGATCCATGCTGCTGAACATGCGCTGGAGACTCCGTCTAGGCAGTTAATGATTTGTTTACTTGGTAAGTTTTTAATGAAATACACTTCTTTAACTTTTCAAAGTTGACGGGCAGTTAAAAAAAAAACCACATTCACAGAGGCTATGGAGTTGGCTGAGTGAAACTTTTTTCTTTTTTGTTGAAGGTATGGTAATGTTTTTCTTTTTGAACTCCAGTGAGCATTTAAACTGTGTATGTTTGGATTTGAATAGCCTGCGTACAGTAATTTGTTAGAACTGAAACACCAGAAGATTTTTTAGCAACAAATTATTCTGACTGTAGTATTAAAATATTTATACAGTTGAGAATTCTGAGTAAGACTGAAGTTTTGAAAAAAAAAAACAGGTATAGCCTTTAAGTAGGCCCACTTGTGGTGGTTGATGCTAGCATCTACTGGTTTCTACATCTCAAAAGAGAATGTGGTTCCAGCAGTCGTGATGCAAGAGGCCCTACGTTGGCTAAAGTATCAAATCGAATGCATTACAGAGATAAGACTGTTGAAAGTTGCAGATCTACAACGATATCTCAGCCTCTGTTCCATCAAAGTAACTATAAGTAATGTATGAACTCTACATTGTGGCATTGACATTGTTGTTTTTTCATTTCAAAATAAAATGTGATAGCAATCAGAGCTCATTCGACTCTTTTAGTGGTCATATTGAGAGAAAAAAGGCTGATATAGTGTACAGATGTTGTTGGTATTTTTGTGATTATCAACACAGGCCTGGCCAGAATTTTACAGCTACAGTGTGTAGCTGTAAAAATGTCCAAAATGTGTTAGAATTGCATTATAACAGGCATGACTGGACTACGTGCTCCAGTGCTCATTCCCTATAAGCGTTGAGTGATATTCCTCTAATGCCACCCTCTATACATGCCTTCCATTACTTCTGTCAATTAAAAAACTGCTAATCATAGATCTCACTTTGATGTTTTACTGGTAATCATAAGGCTGCTGTAACTACAAATATACTCTCTCTTCTCCTGCATGTGTGGGTCATTATGTTTTTGAGAGTTTATATTGACTAACTACTCGTCTATGTATTGGCAATGAATTTGGAGACATTTAAAAGCAGTAATCCATCGCAATGCATGGCTTTATGTGACTTATTGTCTTTATTAAAAGGTGAACAATACAATATGGTAAAATATATCAGTACACAGGGTTTTTTTTTCATATTTCTCTTTGTCATAATCACAATAAGTAGTAGTACTAGTTGTACAAAGAATAAGAATAATGCAGTTTTAGATCAAAATGGGATTGGAAATGGCAACGCACCTGCAAATTTTTACAGGCGAGTCATAAGCGAGTCAACCAGCTCTCATTGTAACTGCTTGAATATAGCGCTGTGTAAAATACAGAACTGTGCTACTCATGAACATGTTCACACATGTATGTGTGTGTGTGGCGTGCACCAACTGTGTGTGCGTATTGTGGATGTCTATTCCAGTGTGTCCAGGACGGGCTCAATCAGATCAGTTTTAAAGAGCAGCTGTCAGACTATGAATGAGTCTCTGTGGGACAGCAGTGGTGTGTTAAATTGGAAGGCAGCATATCACCCATCGCTGAACACAAGTCAGATAGTGACTTACAGTCACAAAAAGACACACACACACACACACACACACACACACAGACACAGACACACATACACACAGACATATACAGAGATATATACTGTCTCTCTGACATAGTGTCTTACCGTTTTTAGTTTCTTACGTACTCATTGATTTTTTTGGTTTTTACTCTGACCGCCCACTGAACCTTATAGCTCTGTGTGTGTGTGAGAGAGAGAGTGTGTGTGCGCGTGTGTGCAGAAGCAGGCATTGAAGAAAAAAGCCTAAGCTCTTGGTGTGCAGAGCAGACAGTGGTAGAAATGGCAGTCTAATTTATCACCACTACTGAGGACACTCACTGCACAAAGTACTGCAAAAGACACAACAGCTCTCCTGGGCCACCACTTCACCACACACACACACACACACACACACATACACACATACACACACTTTCCGTAGTAGTAGCTTTAAATCATGGTACACTCACCTTTCAGTGTAACACAAAGGGAAAATATACAGTGATGTAACTCCCTGAAACGCCAAGCACATCTGTAGTTTACTAGAAGTCTATTCAGTTCAGTTCAGTTCAGTCTAAGGACATGTAATGGTTTACTGGATTTGAATTGAACTGAATTGAATTTGATGTGGTGGTGTAAGATTTTATTCATGTTTTTGCCTGAACATATTTAACCCTGTTGTCTAGAATGTGTTAAAAGTCATTATTCTGTTCTGAATCGGACTGTGCAATGTACAACTCAGCTGTTTAATGTGTGAATTGATTGAATGTTATTGAATGATAATCTCATTACCATATTTCCTACTATTTTATTGTTTTTATTTTTATTTCAATAACACTTTCATAAGGCATTTTGCACTACTGACCTGCTGGTACAGCACCCTAAATCTTTATGTACAGCAATGTCAGTTTTACACTGTCATTTTTTACACTAATGTCCTTGTCAGGACGGTTTAATATTGTTTACTGTCTATTTCTTTCATTTTTTCTATTATCATTTATTCTTTCTTGTTGCACTGACCATGCTAAGAATGCAAGAATTTTCCTTAAGATTAATACAATTTTTTCTAATTTTATCTTAACTATTACACTTACATTGAATACACTATATACAATGCTCCCATTAAGATACCTCACATAAAATTGTAAAACATCAGGAAGTTGTTAGTGTCTATTAGTGTGTATATAT
>JBBPCY010000039.1:33553922-33564693 GCA_037974405.1 Brachyalestes nurse
ATTTAAAAAAGAAGATGGGAATGAGCCGCTTCACAGCTCTAGAAATGACATCTTAGCATCGCTGACGCTATTGCAGCATCTTAGCGTCTTAGGGTCATTTTGACCCCCCCTTGGCGGTTCTAGGGGGGACTGGAATGTTGCCGGTTCTAGTGTTAATCTTCATGTGCGTGTGTTTGTCCACCACAGGCTTTGTGAGCTTCGATAACCCCGCCAGTGCCCAGGCAGCCATCCAGGCCATGAACGGCTTCCAGATCGGCATGAAGCGTTTGAAAGTGCAGCTGAAGCGGCCGAAGGACGCCAGCCGTCCTTACTGACCCGCGTCCAGAACATACATACACACACAGCCAACAGCACAGGTAGGGCTGCCGCTGTCCAGTGCTGAATATTGTAATGATAATTATTTATTACTTATCAAGTCTTAATGCAAACAGTACCTCACAGCAATGTTCCAGCTACTCTCCAGCCTGTCACAATTATTACACAATCCTCTGATCACACTTATCGTACCTGGAGGCAATTATTTAGCCCATTGTTTGTATGAATGCGGATTTGTTTTCAGTAGTTGGGTTGAAGCAAATGCATGTATTAAGATGCAGAAACGACAAGAGTTTTAACTTCTGACTGGTGCTGTAACAGCCTTAGAGGGCAGCAGTGAATAATGTTTGTTTATTTGAGCTTCATCAGGTGGGAGCTACTAATAATTCATAGCAAAGCAGCAAGCCAATAGTGTGATATTAGATATTACTGTGATATTAGTTTTGAATGAACAAAAAGACAATTAAATTATCACAAGCATTTATATGTAAATTATTGATCAGCTATAAAATCATGATTAAGACTTTTATATTATACGGATACTAAATGATCGTTATGCCTATTAGTAATGAGAAAAACAAAATAAAGAAACTTTCAGATAAATAAATAAAATGCTGACACTGATGTGGCATGTATATTGTACAGTTTATTGAAGTATTCTAATGCTTATTTAAGTATTATTATGCTTATTTAACATATTGTCTTATGAAGACTGGAATCCTTTCACACATTCACTAAAACATTGTACGTTTCTGTTAATGATGACTGTGTTTAATGAGAAAAATGTAAATTTATATAATGGATATTTATATAATAAAAGCCTTTATAGGACAGTATGTCCTCTCAGTGGTCACACTGAGTATTATTGATTGCAGAAATTAATTTTTGAGCTTCTACCCTAAAATATCTATAATATGCTGCCTTAGTAACTACATATAAAAGTGGTACTCCTCCATAATGCTAATCCAGGTTTAGTTTCAGTTTGTTTGTGAATCGGCATGTACCTGGAAAATATCAGAAATCGGCATCAACCCACAGTTTCCACATCAGCACAACCCTGTTTTGAAGTTCAGTTTGAGGCAGTTTGTGATGCTGTACAAGCTGTTGTTTGGGCTTTATTGGATCATTTCTGGCTGCAGTATGACTGAGATGTGTGTTAGTTACGTGTCTGACATGCACACATCAGACTGTCAGGTAGAGCCCCCCCCTTCCACCACGCCGTTCTGGGCTTGTGTGTGTCTCCGGAGCCCACGTCCAACATCTCCTCTCTCTCTCTCTGTCTTCCAGGTTTTGAACGGTTGCAGTCTTGACATCTTGACGGATGGAAAAACTTCTCTCACGAAACCGACACACGAAAAAGAGACCAACGTGAAATAAAAAAAAAAAAACAAGTACAAAGAAGAAAAGAAGAAACAAATAAACACAGCGGAAAAATAAGTACATTTTTTGTTTGTTTATATATATATTTTCTTTTTGGAAATGAAGAAAAAAAAAAACATATCAGATTTACCTTTGCGCGCAACACCACGGCGATGACAGTTTAGCAGAACAAGAGGAGCCGGCAGCAAGGAAGCCAAACAGGACAAAAAACAAACCTCTCCTTGAAAAAAAAAAAAAAAGAATCTAAAAAAATGAGCATAGCTATGGAACACTTTTGGACGGACGGTGAGGCTTTTGTGGCAACTTTTATGGGATTTGCTCTGAAAAGTGGTGGCACCACGTCACGGCGGCGGACGCGTCCTTGTACAGAGGCTTTGAAAGAGAACGAGCGATTGACTCCCATGGCTTTTACTTCTATGGACTAATGAGGGTTTAAATGTGAAGATCCGAGGAGAAAAAAAAACAAACAAACTGAGAAGCATTTTCGTCACCTGGGCGGACGTAACAATTCTCTATCTCTCTCTTTCTCTCCCTCTTTCTCTCTCAGTTCTCCTCTCTTCTGCAGAGCTCTTGTATATGGCTCATTAGAAGTTCCACAGAAGCAGTATCATTACAATATCTCTGTCTCTCTCTCTCTCTCTCCCAGTCCATCTCTTTCTCTCCCTCTCTCACCCACGGCCCCTTTTGGGGGACCAGAGGACCAAATCTTTTTAATCTCTATCTACAGTACCATTCAATATTATCATCGATGATTATCTTACAATACAGGCTACTGCGTTAAAAAAAAAATATTACAATTAAGAGTTAGACAGAATACTTCAGGGTGTATAGTGTATGTACAAATGGGGGGGCAGGGGTTTTGTTTTCTTAAAAAAAAAGCAACTTTGTGAATAAACTAGTTTCCAGGTTAACGTGAGCAAAGCTACAAGTGGAATGACTGTGGATAGATAATGGTTAGTGGGGTCTTGTAGCCTAGGCTATTGCTAGAATCTGATTTGAGATTGTTCTGGGCGCGTTCTGATCATCTCATTCTCAGCCACACCTCACTTTAGGAAAAGGATATTAGTGCATCTTTCTTTGGCAGAACGAATGAAGAGTATTTTGGTACACATGTAGAAACAGGAATTAAGACACCAATGGCAAGAATTTGGGGGCAAAAATACTGTTTTATTGGTTCCCCAGTAGTCTATAAAATCGGTCCCATAAAATCAAAACCATTTTTGCCTATTTTTGGCAGTTTCCTTAAATACAAATGGACAGTCTGGATTATCACCATAAATCAATGGAATAGGCTGTAATAGAACATTAAAAGCATAAAGTATACAAAACCAGACAACCTTATACGGTTGTAGCCACATTTAAAGCTATAATGAGAACTGAACCCCACTGAAGTATAGGTGCTTACAGTGCCCCATATGATTACACATATAATTACACTAAGTGCACACTAAGAGTTGAAGGAGAAATGATAATGTTCCTAAAAATGAATAGAAGCTAGTAGTCATCACTTAGCACAGTATCATGTGAAAAATGCTATTTGTTGACTATTGGCTTGCATTCACTCTTAGCGACATTCGCATTTTTGACAGAATTCAAAAATTCAAACATATATTAAGTCCCTGTGACTCCCTGTGAGTTTATTATAGTACGGAATCCCTTTCTACCATTTTATTAGACATTAAGACATTAAGACATTTGAAGCCAAGCAGGGCTGAGCACAGGAAACTCAAGCACATTCATCATCAAGGAACTTTGAGACTGAAGGCCGAGAAGCCACTGCCGTTTTTCAGCATAATACTATTTCGGACCAAAAAAAAAAAAGATCAAATCAGGATTAGCTGATGTAGCTGCGGAATGAATTGGCACATGTATCGCACCCACAGGCCATTATACACTGTTATACTTTATTATGCTATTACTATGCTTAAACATCAGTTCTTATATACACCGGTGCAGTTCAAAGTCCAGTACAAAAGAAAATTCACGTCCATTCAAAACGTTTATTTACTGAGGGAATGCATTCATGCAGGATTTTGTACCACAGGGGTCATTCTGTCACTCTAGCACCAATATTTTGTCAGGGAATAGGAACGTAGTGTGTCTAGCTGCCCAGGACTGTAAAAAGCTGCTGAACCTGATTTGGTGTGACAGCACATTTCACTCTTTAAGTGGCCACTCACACTAGCAGATGTTTTATTCAGCGCAAAGAGGGACTAGCGATTCGGCTTCATGTGCGGGACAAACTGGGTTTTAAGAGATTCGCAGGGGTGAAATCGCACCACCTGTGGTGTTCAGAGTGTTGAGTGCAATGCAAATAGCTGCTGAGGGAGTTGAAGTAGGTAAGAAGTTGTCGTCTGCCTTAAGAGAACCTTCAAAAGGGTAACTGGATAAGAGAAGGATTAGAAAAAAAGCATATTCATACAAAATTTCTAGTGGCACACTAAGGTAGGGGAGTGGCTCACAATTCAGATCAGCCCTTGGCGGAGGGGGTGGGCAGCTCTATGAAAAGTCTCTCGATGCTGTGTGTTACAGCGTGTTTCCACACTTAAGGCAAAACGCAAAGTGTAGTAAACTCAATAAAATGTCTAGCCTCAAGCAGATCATTGCTTTATTAAACAAAATGTATGTTAAAATACACCTATGCTTAACAAAAAAGAGCATTTATTAATACATATAAACCTAATAAGCTATTTTTCTGCCAAGCAAAGGAATAATAACAAGCTTCATTTATTACAGAAGTTGAACTGTGTGCATAAATCGATTTAAACACGGACAGTTTCCGGAGCAGAAATGAGCAGCCATGAATTTACAATGCAGAGAATACCTTGTTAGTGCCATCTAAAGTGTGTCAGTTTAGTTCATGTTAAACCTACCACTCCCCATCCCCCAACTCTCCATAGGACTCGGATCCTCACTCCTGGCGAGGGACCCCAAAAGTTTTTCAAAAGAAACGAAAAGAATCAATGAAGTCAAAAACAACACATTTTGCAAGACGTTCGGGAGAAATGTGGTTGCGATGAAGTGGAAAGACATTTTGGATGGTAAAAATGTTACTTTGCATTACACCAGGGCCACTTAAAGTCACCTTAGCTGTGCCAAAATTAGCATCAGGTCGCTAAGTCAGCGTCACTGAGTTACGATGTCAGTTGACGGTGTTGGGGAAGCAGCCTTGTAAATGTTTCAGTGGGTTTTAACAATTTTTTTCATTTTAAATCTTGCATGTAGATATTCGACTGCTCTACAACAGAAATAGCGGTTAGAAGACATTAGAGGATACACTTTTCAAATCTGCTTTGTTGAGATCAAACGCATCCTTAGACTTCCAGATGTAGACGGCTGGTTCACAAAACCTACGTCGACCGCGAGGAGCCGTTCTCTTCCGGTCGATTAGGGGTTTACACACTACAGTAGATATAGGATGAGGTGTGGCTGCCGCTGTATACTTCCTCCATTGCGGTTTGCTCCGCAGTGGTGTTTTAGTAACACATTACTCCTTGAATTTTTAGGCATGTTTTCATTTTAGGCCATGAAAAGACCATATCAGAGGTTAGCTTTTGATACCGTGTAGTTCACTGTAGGCTAGAAAAGGGTTATATATGCGCCTGGCTTTGAGCTCAGGTCTCAGACAGAATACACATGCATTCACAGACAGTTCGCTCACTGCCCTTCCGATGTGATATCTGTCATTCTTTGCTGGAGCTAGTGACTAGGGACCAAGTGATGAGGCGCATGCCAAAATGCATAGATATACAATTTAAGAAAAAGTGCAACTATTACAAAAGGTCACTCCACTGCTGGCCCTGACCTTCTCCAGTCTCCGCGTTCATACGAGCCGGTTTTGCTGCACCAATTGCCTTCAGTGTGACAGCAAACCCATAAGACCGCATTAGACGAGCGGCCAGACTTTTTAGGGCCTCAGATAAAATCAGAGTCGTGCAGCGCTGTCCGCGTGGCTCCCATGCCCCTGCTTACCGTAATTAAACGAAGGCCGACCTAAATGAGTCTCGTTAAGAGTTCAGTCACTGTGTTCTTTTCTCCAGCTTGCATTTAGTCGATGTACAGTAGATTCTCGCAGCAGCGAATGCTTACTTAGCATTTCCCCTGTACAGTATAAACTGCCATTGGCCACTAGGATACTGTGCAGAGCCTCTTTTGGAAACTCGTTTGCTGTCCTGGGACGTTTACTACCTGTGCCAACCAGACAGCGTGAGATCAAGCCTCGTGCTACACCTGCTACTGTACGGCCACTAATCACGAGTATGTCGTCGCAGTCGTAAGAAAATCTTGTACATGCTGATGGAAGACATGCTTAACATCTGTTAAAAGCCATTTTTGGACCTTTTCTTTGGTCTGTTTGTCATGAAATGATAGCAGCTGGTTGCTGGTGTTGTTAAATGGGGTAAAAAAAAAAAGGTACAACCTCATTTTCTTAAGAAAGTGATGAAATGAAAAATAGCATTCCAGTCATGTAGAGATGGGAAGTGTCTGGAATGAAGCAGCTGGAGAAAAATATGGGCATGTCATCCACGGCATTAGATAAGCTTGCTGGTTTTTGGGAAACAGGGGCGGGCGGACACAGCTCATTTCGGATGCGGCCGTCTCCCCACCCGGGGCGCTGCTGGTGCACTCGAGGGCACGGAATAAGTGCGGCCATTATCTCGCCGAGCGCCATTATCATTCCGGGACAAAACGCAGCCGGATGATGCGAAAGTGATGCAAGAGTCGTGCAACAGAACATTCACATTCCGGGCCTTGAGGCAGTGCTAGAGAGCTCTTTGGCAGCGCGAGATGTATTATATGCTGTTTGGCCAGACAAACAAACTCACTGTACAAATACAAGAAAAAAAAAGACTTTATTTATACTTCTATTTATTGCCAAAAAAAGGAACTTTTTTCTTCTTTCATAGCTTGCCCTGCCTATAGTTAACAAACACTCTGTGCATGCTATTTGCTAGACACGTAGGGAGATCTTTTTTTTTTTTAGTAAAAGGAAAAGAAAAACGAAAAAAATGCATCGTTGCACTGTTTTCCGTTTTGGGGGTTTTCTTTTTTTTCAGTTTGTTCGTTTGTTTTTCAACCAATACCTCCAGGGGTCTAGGACGAAAAGGCAACACGGTGTGAGCAGAGCTGCTTGGAAAAGGCAGCACAGGATGAGTGAGGATGCCAACGATGCATTAACTCGGATGGTTTTGAACCGTAGACCATCCGTTATTCCGCGCAGATGGATTAGGGCAGATCAGGAGACCAGATAAAAGAGTTTTCCACAAAGCGCTTGGGAAAAACTCCGTGAACTGGGGTCTACTTTGAGAGTTCAGTCAACATACAGCATCCGGTACCACTTTATAATTAAGACTAACCTTACAAAGGGTTTATAAATGATTTTTAATCAGACCTTGTAGATCGAAGACAGTTTATAAATCATTAATAAGCAGTTATAACAGTTGTCATACAGTGATGCAGGCTCACTATTTGGCAAGATCTGGCATTTTAATGGCAGTAGCATGTTACCAAATAGCTGATAAGGCTAACAATTTAACATTTTAGGCAACTTAAGCTAAAAAACTAACAAGATCTTAGATCTTGAGCCTGTATTAATGTATAACGACTGTTATAACTTGCTTATAACTGCTCATTAAACCCTTAGAACTCAGAGCGTATTAGTAACATTTCAACAAATAAAAGAGCATCTGACACCTAGAGCATCAGGACAAATTTACCATTTGTTGCAACACGGATCCATCATGCTCGCATTCTAAGGGTCACTGATTTATAAACAGTTTACAACCTAATTAACTGCCTGATTAGAAATCATCTATAGACACTCTATAAGGGTAGACTTATTATAAAGTGGTACCGCATCCACACTCAAAACCACTACAGTGTTAGACACGACTGACACTTTCCGTCCGTGCTGTCAGTGGCTGAAGGAATGGGAAAGTGGAAAACTGTACAGCTGCGGTGGACTTCACAGGTGTGGGGTGTTTTGGGAGTATGGTTTTATTTACTGTGCTTTTTCTATATGCTGTTACTACCTGAATTAAGCCATGTTAGCTTCGATCTCTTCTTCCTCCTCTTCCTGTTCGCCACTATCCTCCGCTGAAGCAAGCTGCATTACAATATCAAAAAACATAAGAACCTCAATATTTCTATTCAACTTGTATTGTCATTTTTCTTTTGTTTTAAAAAAAAGAGTTATTTTACTGCCAGAATTCTTGCCTCGCTCATGACTTTTAATTGCTCCAGTCAATGTTCAGAATGTGGTTGTACAGAAGAAAGAATTGGGGGGGCGGGTGGTTTGGGGTGGGATGGGGTTCTGAACTAGGAACGTAGGACTTATTACACTATGATATTTCCGATGAATGATTTAGACTCTTATGGTGTTATTATAATGAATGCAGTGGGTCGGGAGAAGGCTTGAACATGAAGTATGAAATCGGTATACTGTATTGGGGGAAAGGGGTGGGGGGGGGAGGGGTAATATTGTTAGCACAGGAATCTTTTTTCAGGTACTGTTGGAGCTCGGGGGTTGGGCTTAAAGGCTCCGCTTCTTTCCTGATCCAAAAATCAGCTGTTTATTCTGTAGGTCATGAACTTACCGATTACGAGCCACCTGGATCAGCCTGTCAGGATAGAAAACATGAAAAAAAAAGTAAGATGAATACGGAGCGGGGGGAGGGGTGGGGTTTTAGCTGTCGAAGATTGTGTTATTTCTTCGGGTTTCTTAGCACAAATGTACAAGACAGATGTAAACTGATTATTGAATCTTATTATGAAACTATGTTAATGAAATGCTTTGGAGGGAAGCGTGGGACATTCATTCACTCATATATATATATACATATATATATATATACACATATATATGTATGTATGTATGTATGTATGTATGTATATATATATATATATATATATATGTAACAGCTTTCCAGCTTTTCAGTTGCTGTTTGCCTGGACAACAGCAGATACAGCCAGACATCAGTAGGAGGGGCTTTAGCAAAGGGGGTGGGACCAGGCAACTTTTATCCCCGCCCCCCACGGAAGGCTCTGGCTAGAAAAAAATAGCAAACCGACTTTGTCCCGTTCCTCTCTCCCTCTTGAACTTGCTGCTTTGACAATTAAATGTGTAAAAGGTTTTATTGTTTTCTATTTATTTCCATTAAATTATTGGAAGGACTTTTATTCTGTTTTTGGTTTATTTATATATTTATTTATGAATGAGGGATTTTTTTTTTGCGTTTCTTTTATTTTCGTTTCTGAAATTAATATGTATGTATAAATAAGGCTTATTGGGGCTTTTTCTCTCTTTCTCCTTTTTTCAATTTTACAATAAAAAAACTTTAAATGAACTCCACTAAGCTGTGTCGCTTTCATTTTTTGCGTGCGATGTTGAGAAAAGCTGCTACTGTTGTTAATATAAAAGAATGGGATCATGTTTATACATACAGGTGATGCTACTGATGCTAATGCTACAAATCCATTCAATGCAGTGTGAAAGGAGAAGCTAGCAAATAACCCCATGAATCAAATGACTTTGTCATTTGGTGACAAAACATTTCTTAACAAAGGCAAAGCATAGGCTAATTGTGTGCGCTGCTCCCAGTAACCCCATGGGTCTGTCAAAACTGTTTTGGGCTACGACTTTGTCTACATCATTAAAAAGACAGAGAAACCCAGTTCTAGAGCTCGTGATCAGCAAAAGCAACTTAGGAGTGGTTTAATTATGCAGACAGAGGCTATCTAATGTATTGTGTTTTGGATTTTTATCAACGTTTAGTGACAATTAGACAATTAACACTGGAGAAATCTCCCTAACACATGAGGTCAGCAGTACATCGGCTTATCCTCTCCAGGAGTCAAAAGTTTTCTGAGAGACAAAATTAAAAGTTCCCCATATTTTATTTCGCACTTGGCCACGGACCGATCAGAAGCTGTTGACCCTTTTGCTTGTGAAATAAATTGGCCCAATTATGATGAAGCACTCTGCCTGGTCGATGAGAGAAGCTGTCAGTTCATCTTTATTAGGACCAGCTAATGAGAATCAATCTCTCCTCGTCCTCTCCCCCGTCTCTTCATCAGCACTCTCCTGGGCACGGCCCACCGCTCCATGGCCAGATTATGAATTAGGATTATCATTATGAATTAGGGTAATATCGCCTCCTGCGAGAGAGAGGGATTCGGCAGATTATTTTATCTACAAAATTTATGGCTGAGGTGCTTAATGCCCAAGCAGTCTTTCCAGGGGGCAAAAGTAACATTAAAAGTGCGAAGCCAAAGGCCTGTCAGCGAGAGAGGTGTCAGAAACAGATCGAATGGGAGTGTGAAACGGCAGATTTATGGTGTACCTACATGAAGGACAAGCAGCCTTGCGGAGGCATCTTGGTAAATCATTACTGAAAACATTTTTATAGCTCTATAGACTTCCCCGCAAGTTTCTTTAAAACTCAGCAACAACGCGACCAGCGTATATCAGCTTGATGTAAGGAGAACTTAAAGCAATGGTTCGGCTAAAAGTCTAATTTGCATGCATTCGCCCTCACCCCAAATTGAGACGATCAGTTCAGACATCGTGCAAAGTTTGCTTCATTAATTCTGAGCTGGAGCTATGAGGATAATATGGCCAAAAGTATGTGGACATCCTTCAGGTTCAGGTGTTTCAGCCACACTGATTAACACCAGGTGTGCAAAATAAAGCACGTGGTCATGTAATCTCCATAGATAAACACTGGCTGTACAATTGGTCGGAGTGAAGACTTCAGTGATTTTAAATGTGACACGGTCATATAGTCAGTGTTGTGCCCGAACGGCGTTCATTGAACACGTTCCTACTTTTTGTGAAGGCTGAACTGAACGAGTCGGTTTATAAATTATGAACGTAACTGTGAGTGGCGTTCACTCTCGTGAGACTGAACGCAGTTCACAATGGGAAGTTCGGCTCTTTTCAGAGAGCCAGCTCTTGTGGCATGGCTCCCATAGAAAAGCCGGATCTTTCGGCCCCCAAGCGGCTCTTAGTTTATTATCATCTGTAGCCTCATATTTTAGCCCAACTTGGCAAATATGAATGCTTTGTGTGTTGATA
>JBBPCY010000039.1:33565923-33600923 GCA_037974405.1 Brachyalestes nurse
CATGAAAATATAAGCAAGAGTGTGTGTTTACTGGTTAATACACTGCTGTTTATTTGAAATAAACAAAAACAAACCAAGCCTTTTTTGTTACTTAACTTCACTGTACCAAACCGTACCGAACTGTGATGTCAGAACCATAGTGTGAATTTTCATTTTTCATGATTCTATTTATTTTGTACCTTAAGATGACATATTGTGACCAAATACTACTGCCTGTTCAAAATAAACAGAAAAAAGCAAGCACTGGGGATTTGTTGCTTATCCCTGTTGTACTGAAAACGTATCGAACCGATATATAATTCACTATAATGTTGTTAGCTTTAGCTGTGAGTGTTTTATGGCCTTTGTGACATAGAAATTTTGTTTTTCAAAAGTAAAAAATGTATCATTAAACTAGCGAAAACTTCTGTCTTCTGTTCTGTCTATATTGTCTATATACTTGTCTATCGATCTATCTAATCCAAAAAAAGACTGACCCTCTTGATATTGAAAATGTTTATCAATAATAATTCAATCCATAATTATTACAGTAACCAATAACAATTAAATATCTGGGTGTAGCTGTTTTTGATGAAACACTGGTGTCTCCATTCTTGTACCTCAGACCCTCAAAAAAAAAAACCCCAAAAAACCATTGATTTAATCTAAAACCCTAATCTACACTAAAACACTGATTGAAACTAAAAAACATAAATTTAATTGAAAACGTGCTTCTTAACACTAGGGGGCATTAAGGCTGTCACCATGGCAACAGCGGCCGCCTGTTTTTACATTTAGATGAGTGACATTCTACAGTTCAAACGTGTTTTGAGATGAATTCCCATTTCCAGGGTGAAAGAGTGTTTTTTCTTAACAAATATCAGTCGTTCACCTACACCCACCCGATCTGCACGCTTTCTCTGGCGCTCCCTGTTGTTTGCGGATAAAGATGAGACTCTGCGCTATTGATGTTTATTTTTAAGATAACTTTTCTCCTCTCTTCAGTGAGGCTAGTAATGTTAGCTTACTTAGCCTAAAGCTAAGATAGAGATTGCTTTGCCATGGTAACTGGTTGCCACGGTAACAGTACTTAGCAGTTGGTGGGGGGGGGGGGTAACAAAACATTATATATGTGCATTATGTATATAATTAGATTATTTTTTAATATTCATAGTCAATAAATGCATTTTTAAATCATGTTAATGTAATGCAAATCATGTAATGTAACTTACATAAAATTCAAATAATTTTAAAATAGTTTATATTCTTCCTGTGCCGGCCCAGTAAGAAATGATCAACGGCCCATTTGGTTAGGGACCCTTGTTTGATATTATTTTCATTCATGACCCACCTGCATTTACTTTTCTTCTTGAATAACCTTGTAACAAGGGAGTTTCAGTGGATGCGGATGGCCGTTTCCGGTGCCATGACTCCGACGACGCTCAGACCCTTGAGACACCTTTCACCTTTTCTTCCTAAGCAAGAAGCAGGACACCACTTTATCACTATACTATATTAAACTATACTATACTATGCTATATTATACTGTGCTATACTATACTATACTATACGATACTATAATATTATTATACCATATTATACGATACTATACTATAATATACTAATGATATAATTATTTTTTATTTCATTATTGTAGTAATGATGTCTGTACTTCCATTATTTTATGTGTGTGTGTGTGTCTGTGTAGAGTGTGTGTGTTTTTAAGGTACAGCTGGTTCTGCTGCGGGGAGTCATGTCAACTAATCACCAGAATAAAGAACGAACTCTCTCACACACACACACACATCCCTCCAGCCAAGGATCATCCCTCTTTAGCTTTTGCTGTTTTAAAATTTGTGAAACAAAACAATGCAATTGCATTTAACGATGTTTATAGTATCATTTCCTTTGTGTCTTTCAGGCTCACTGTCCTCCATGCAGGACCCCAGTGCAGCTTTCCGTTTGGACTAGAGTCTCCCAGCAGCAGAGGGACCTGAACTTCATGAAGACATGCTGGATTAGAAGATATCCGTCTTTGTCTACGGAAACCTCGACCGGAACGCACTACAGTTGTCATCAACAGACATGAACAGCGCCAGAGGGAACAACTATTGAACTAAAATGTTTATTACGTACGTCATTATCTGTGCTGTCACCATCACAACCTACATGATTTTAATGAAGAGGAGAGTTGGACATAATCTTCAAGCGTCCGTGGACATCTGTAGTCATTTGGGACATTGTCATCATCACTCTTTTGTTATCATCAAGAGCAGCATCACCATTGACCATCCTACTAGTCATCATCATTATTACCTTTGAGCTTTGGGACAAGCTTTGGACTGAGCCATGGACTTGCCTTCAGTAATCAGACTTCTCAAGGAACTCATTAGTGTTAAAGCCATGTATCTGCTTTGTGCATCACATATGAAGTTTCACCGAGGACCAGTCAGAAGACTTCCTAGCCTGGGTACTATACTGTAGTTCTGTTTCTGCTCATTGACTATAACTAGAACAGTTTGGCATCTGTGCTGGGACACTGTGCTCCCTTATCATACCGATTGGATTTTTATTTGAAAAGAAATATCTGTCAGATGATAATTGATCGTGGACTGTACAATTACAAAAGACTAATATATTGATCATAATCTCTTATTGCTTTTTGGTTTATTGCACTGTAACATTGTGAGCTCTGTATTAATTACACCCTGGTTTATACATTTTCCAGTTGCAATTCTTTTCATCTTCTCTATTGCTCAGTATGACTGCCCACTTATAGAAGTAATGCAAATATAGATCTAAGTGTTATTGACAATACTGTTGATAAGCTCAGAAAAGCATATTGTAACGTAGCACCATTACAGCACATTTTATTATATTGCCCAGCTCTAGGATGCATATCCTAACAGCAAATTTCATAACATTAACATTTTAAATAATACCACGTGAGCAGGTCTATATTTTCATCCAGAATGCATACTGGCGTGGTCCAGCTTGATTATTTGGCCATGAGTTACAGTTCTGTCATCAGAATATAAATTGGTTCTCTTTCTTTCTTGTGTAAATGTATAAGTCGTTTTGAAGAAAGTGTAATAATTCTTTGTGTGTCCAGTTGTGTAAATGGTATGGCCAGTTTCTTTAATCTTACAGCATCACCTTGGAATGCATTTTTAGATCTACAATGTGCATTTAAAAGTAGTGAAGCTAGACAGCATTTGAATCATACTGTCATGTTTGCTGCTGGCACAAGGAAGCTAATATGCTTGCAGAAATACTGTATCAACACTTTTTAATAAGAACAATGGCAGCAAAATACAGACAAAGACAAACTCTGGCTTGATAGTAAAGTTCATATACGCAAATCAGGAACAATTAGAAGTGTACAAGAAAGTCAATTAAATCTGAAGGGGTATAGATCCACAAACAGGATGGTGCACACAGGTCAGGTAGAGGAATCCTCCTGGTACTGGGTATGGTGAGCCAGGTGAACGACATGTGATCTTCACAGCTGGAAAATGGAGATGGAGACACAGACAGACAGACATACTAGTCACCTGGCATGAGGCTAAACGGACAGTGGGCTCTGGGTCAAGCTGGGCTTAAGTAGGGAACTCGGACAAGGTGCAGATGAGAATGATAATGGAGAATAATAAGAAACAAAAAAAACCCCAGCAAAGCCCAAGTGCAATACTCCAAAGACTGATAAGGCCGAAGACGTGGCACAAGAGACCCAACCGTGACACCTATGAATAAAAACAACTGATCTGTGAAGGCCAGCTGAAAACTGACACAGTTAGCTTCCTAAGTAGCAGAATTTACTGAGATCTTTACAAGGTAATAGTTATATAACAGTTTTGTATGTTTATAATTTGTCCACTTATAAATAATGCTACAGAGATCAGTGATTATAAGTACACCTAGAAGCATAAATAGTGTTTGCCCTGCTGTGAATTTTCCAAGCTTCTGAGTGCTTGGATGTACTCCAGCAACACTTTAAATCTTAGAGCTTTTTCCACACATTTTACTACCTTAATATTTTCGGATCTATTTAAAAACATTTTAGGTACCTTCTGGGCCCCTGATAATAATGACCAGTTTCAGCACTGGTACTGAAATTCTGAACCCATTATTTTACCGTCTGCAGTTTGCTGGTACGGTTTGAACAGCAGGGCTGTGGGGTAAAGCAGCACCTGTCTGCTGTGGCAGTTTTGGCCTTACTGATTATATGGGTTTATTCTGGGTAAATCCGTACTTGGTAAAGGACCCTGTGTCACTAAGGACAAGTTGCCATGGCAACCTGAGCCTGGCACAATGACAACAAGATCTGATCTGCAGGTCCGTCTTCTTGTAGCAGGGTCATCGGTGACTACACACTGGGAAAAAACAGCATGACGAATTTTTTTTTTAAACTTATCCCATTTAAAAAAAAAGCCAATGACTATGATGTAGATACTTTCAAGGCAATATACACTTTACAGACAAAAGCATTGGGACTCACCTCTTAATTACTGAACTCAGGTAGCCCTGGCCAGTATAGGGCAATCTAATTCTTCAGCATGCCAAGACATTTTGGACAACACCATGCTTGCATCCTACTTTATATGAAAGTCTGTTTATTTGAATACAGTGTCATTAAAGTCCCTGTTCCTGTGATGGTCAGGCGTCCCAATACCTTTTCCATATAGTGTAAATGCTCTATTACCTACACACAGTGCATTTCATGAGAAACTCTTTGTACTTCCACCAACCTCATAGGTCACTATTAAGGTGTACAATTACTGACCATAGCCCACTTGCTGCTGCATGATTTATCACTCCCCTCGACCCTATTTGTCAATTGTCAGTTTCTGACCACAGGATCACTGTAAGCTGATAATATTTGGATTGTGGACCATTCTCAGGACCACACTGACACTGACAGGATATTGGCAGAATGTGTTCGACCACTAATAAAAGAGCTACACAATGTCTAACCATATGTAGCAGCAGGTGGGCTATAGTCTGTAACCGTACACCAGTAAAACGGACCTAAAAAGTATGGGTGGTGAGTTTTTCCACTATGCAGTGGTTAGTATCTATCAAAAATCTGGACCACTGAACTCACAACAGGGTTGTGGGGACACCACCCTCTTAATCACTGCTGCTGACCAATAAACCCCTTCATGGCAACAGTATTCTCAATGGCCTACAATAGGCACATGGGAATCAGAAGAGACTGTGCCAGGTAGAGGCACTGTGATGCTCTGGGCAATGTTCTGCTGGGAAACCTTGGGCCCTGGCATTCATGTGGATGGTGCATTTTCCAGAGGAAAATGTCTTTTTCCAGAGGATAATGCACCCTGCCACACTGCAAAAAAATTGACATTTACAGCATTTAGTAGATGCTTTTATGCAATGCAACTTCCATTCCCTAACTACAGGGGACAGTCTCCCTGGAGCAACTTGGGGTTAAGGGTCTTGCTCAGGAACCTAGTGGTGGTGTGCTGAGGGTAGGATTCAAACCCATGGCCTCTTGGTCCAGGGGCAAGTATCCTACCCACTAGGCCACCACCACCAAAAAATGTTTTAGAAATGTTTAGAAATGGTTGGTTTGGCCTCCAAATTCCCCAGATCTGAATCCAAGTGGGCATCCATGTGATGTGATGGACAAACTAGTATGATCCATGGAGGCCGCACCTTGTAACTTTGTAAAAGATCTGCTGCAAAGATCTTGATGCAGTAACCACAAAACACCTTCAGAGGTCTTGTGAAGTCCATGCCGTGATGAGTCACAGTTGCTCTGTTGTTTTACTAAAACGTAGAATTCCTTCCCAACTTCACATAAGTGATTTTAAATGGACTGTTTTATTAGATTCAAGTATATCTTGGCTGAAACACTGAGCTCATGCAGAGCACAGGCCAAAGAGTCCACCTCTTTCCAAGTTGGCTCCGACCACATTTGCAATTCAAATTCACAAAATCTGCTGGAAGTAAGAGCACTGCAATAAGCACTCCTCTTATCACTTACGATGGACACCTGTGTTCAGTGCAAAAAATATCTCTTTTATTATTTATGATAGCATTGTTACACAAACAGACAACATGAACAGTTTTGACACTCCGTAGCGTTGCCTACCGAAAAGTTAACTTTGGCAAAAAGCGGCAAAGTAACAGCAACACAGATCAAAGAAGGAACCGGGGGAAAGTACCTTGCGGACCGCACAATAAATCACATTTACGGAGGAGCCGGAAAGAGAATTACTTATTCACAATCGGAGAGAGAGAGAGAAAGAAACGGATAATGCAGCATGTACATCATTCATATTTGCTTTAATCAAACATTTAAAAGCTTGAGACAACTTTATCTCCCTTCTGTTTGGAGCGGAGATGAAACTCTCAAGATGAGAAATAAAGTATAGTACAAGTCGTTATGAGGGTTTGTTTTTTTTTTTTAAACGGGTGCAAGTGAATACATAGACCCCCCCCTACCCAGATGAAACTGTCAACACTATGGAAAATGGTGAAGGAGAAAGCAAGCTTTAGCTGCATCCACAGGACCTGAAAAAGTGTACAGCAGGGTCAAGTCCACTTCAGTTTCAATGCCAAAGAAACAGCAAATGAGCTGAAAACTTTAGAACTTCGAAATAAAGGTGCCACAAATGGTTCTTTATGCAATGCCACTGTGGTCATGGAGCCCCCTCCTCAGCATATTTAGTGTATCTCCTGCTACTAACACACCTGATCCAAATCCTTAATAAGCCTTTCTTGGGTTGAAGAGAACGTGCTGAAGCAGTAGAACACTGAATCGTGCACATCAGGGAGGCTCCAGAACCAGAGTTGGCCTAAAAACCTTTTCAATGGGAGTTTCTTATAGCACACTCCCAATCCTACTCCTGAAACCTCTCTGATCTGCACATTTTAGTGTTTTCCCTGCTCCGAACACACCTAATCCAACCAATCATCTCATTATTGGATTGAAGTAGGTGTACAAGAGCAGGAAAACGCAAATATATCTAGGGCTCGGGGTCCAGGACCAAGGTTAGACACCTGTGCTTTAGCGAACAATTAAAAATAATTGGTATGGAAACTTCATCTTAATGTGAAGGTTCTTTAAATGGCTCTTCACTCTCATACATCCCATTTAAACACGGTTCTTCAGGGAAGCAAAAGTTGATGGCATTGTTTAAAGAACACTTTGTGGCATATTTAATAAAAAAAAAATGCGTATTAGGATAAAAGCTTGTCCTATGTGAAGGATTTTTTTCCATTTATGAACAGCCCCAAATTCAGCAAACTGTGCTCTCTTGATAATTCTATACAAATAACTTGTACTCTAACACATAATTACCAATTCCCTCTCTCTCAGCACATTGGCACTAATGTAATATGAAGACATGAAATTTTGTCTCAATAAAACTGAAGCAGGAAATGCTACAAAAGGAGAAAAAAAAAAAAGAAATCTGCACCCCAAACTCAAACGGGGTGAACCAATATTCAAATGCAATCATGTTCATGCACGAGTACTGTGCTTGTAATTTACATATTCAAAAATTTTTAAGTGGACAAAATACATGTGGTAGGAACATGTCATTCTAATTTTGATCGAACAGAAAAATAGATCTTTTAAAATTGAACTTTTAAGAACTTTCCAACTCTGCTGAATCAGAAAAAACCACTAATTGAAGTCACAAGGAAACACCAAACATCATCCTAAATCAAAATATGCCTTTGGCAACTGTCTAGCAACCTATTTTCTACCTTTCAGTGTCCGTCCGCTCAGTTTAAAGTGTAAAAAAGATTTTATTTCCTCGACTGTCAGAATGAATTTCAACGCTCCATTCCTCCATAACCTGAGGAATGAGGCATACTAGAGCTAAGATAAAGTGCGACTGCTATGAGCGAAAACAGGCCAACATATAAACACAAACAATAATTTCAAGCATATCTGCATTATTTACAAAAAAAAATACATTTAAGTACACAGATGTACTTAAAATTACATTTAAGTACATACACTATTTACCCATTCTGAAAAGGAGCACATTCTGTGATTTGTCTAATGATGAACGTCATCTGTTTCTAAACAACATGCAATAACATGGGCCCATTAAAGATGATGCTAATATCTAGATATGCATAATTGGGGAATAAATAAATAAACCCTCTGGGTTAATATAGTTTAGTTCACCAGTTGTTTGGGATGCTGATCATGTTACAATTTTGGATTTCAAAAAGTTCAATTTTGAAAAATGAAAAAAAAAGTACATGTTCCAACACAAGAGCCTGAAAGTGCTTAATGTATGAATATGAATTAGATGTATTATTGATGGAAATCCTATAGTTCCCAGATTTGAAATAAGTACAATAAGCGCAATAGAGTCAACCAATTAAAGCTGTGACAGCAGTTTTGTTTCTGCAGTCATGCCGATTTCAAAGTGCTTTCAAGAAGAAACCCCCTAATTTACATGATAGAATATCTGGCTTACATTCAAGCACATTTATTCTAATGTATAATATAAAGCCGGCTCTGTTAGCTTAATTATAAAATGCAACATTAGCATCACTGTTCACTTAATTGCCCTCTGCTGCTAGGTCAAACATTCCAAACGGCACATAAAGGCCAACAACTGACCAAGAGCACTGGTCCGAACAACAGTTAATTCAATTTCTGTTTTCGAAGAAGGTTACAAGATTATTTTCGAATCAAAATTGCAATGTAGGTAAAATTTCAATTTTTAAAGCATATTTTATCAACAATGTGGCCAAGCGAGGAAATTTCACTCAATTATACCGAGACGACCAATCAGAAGAAACATACATGTGCTGTGCACGACACATCACTGCTTTCCCATCTGGTACATTACGTTTAAGCCTCAAGCTAAAGAAAGTGGATCTGCTGGTGTTCCTGGCCAACAAAACAAGTTTGGACCTCACTTTTTGGAAAACAGCTGCAATCACAGTCCTCGTACTACTCTGAAAAATCACAAATCATGCAGCCCTTGTTCAGATTCTGTTTGTATAAGGTGCCTGCAAAACTCTGCTACTGTAGATGAACTCTGTACGCTCATCACACCAGCTAACACATCCCTCTGATTTAAGAACTGGAAGCAAGTCTCTAAACAATAGACATTTTAGTTTTTGGTTGATTTTTTTTTTTTTTTACTTATCCAGCCCGCTGGACAGAGAACAAATCTGGGTTTTCTTAGCGAGACAACCCTACTAATCACTCTCCGCATCTTCAGAGAAAATTTAACTGAATCATTTAGGCAACCAGCTACAGTCAGCCATTTGGCTGTATTTGTTGGGTGGAAATTTGTGTCATATTGGATAAAAAATAATCATTCATTCTTGTTATTTTAGAAAAAAAACTGTTCAGGCAGAACAGCTTTCTGCTCCATGCTGTAGGCATTTTTAAAGTTAATGCTCATAAGATCCTAATGAACTAATGCTTTTGTGTGCACAGGCAAACTGCTATTCACACTACTGAAGACAAAGGGACTACCTCTATGCCCTTACTGATGCTACATATTGGGTTTTAAAGTGACGTTTTTTCTATGCTGGACTTTCTACGCTACGAGTTCTTCATGGACATTTTTAGGTTACTTCGAATTGTCCCATGGCAAGTGTAGCAATACTTGCACTGAGGACTTAGGATAAAATGACTGGAATTTGAGTGACAAGTGACAGTGCTACAGTCACATATATAATGCCAAAACTATCTGAATTGCAATGGGAAAAAAAAATCTAAAAGCTTTCAACTGATTAAGTCAATAAATAGTTTTCTTATTTATTATAGAAATTATATTTACTAGCTTAAGATGTCTTAGCTTGAGTGCTATTTACTGTCTGAAGAATTGGCTGTACAAATGTGTCAAGGAACACCGAATGTGACCATTGGTCAAAGCTTTTTATGTTTAAATTCCACCTTGCCTGTATGAGGAGGCAAACAGTCTCGTGTTATTCAAAGACTAATTCCACCACGTTTGGGATAACTGCCTACTTTATCGCCCAGCTTCAGAATTTCTGTAATGTCTCGTCTAATGGCTTATACCATTGCAACATACTACATGATAATTACACTTCAATAAATACACTGTGTGCCTGTGGGAACACCTGATTCCAAATATCCAAATTGTTAAACGCCCCAATCAGGAATGACTAAAAGTGGCCATCTTGACAATACCATTTCAACCAAAACTCAGTATTTTTTCTCTGTTTACGCCCTAGACGTATTACCCATGCAACTGCGAATGTCTTTTAGTGATTCCTGATTGGGCCATCAAGCTTACGTCAACGGTGTGACATACACAAATATGACACGTGTTAATTGACAAACCACAGACGTTCCTCATGGTTCCATCCCTCCACGCACCACCCCTCCATAGCAACTCAAGGTGGAGACAGCACAACGAGTGGCGACAACGGAAGCTATGGGGAAGTGACGGTGAGTTTTGTTTTGTTTTCATTTTCTTGCTTTTTTCTTTAGGTCGTCTTGACCAGGTCGTAGACGTGAATGTGGAAATCGTCGTCGTACTTGATGTAGTAGACGGAGGGCTTGGCGGGGACTTGGTAGATGACTAGGCCGGTTCTCTTCACTCCTTTATCAGTAACATATTCCACTTGCTTACCCACAAGGCTCTCTGTCTCCTCGCCAGGCTTCCGGTCAGCAGGGAGCAGATGCTTGTTTTCTGGAGAACAAATAAAGACGGAGAGATTTTTCGCATTTTCTCCAGGATAATCTTTTCATTGATAAATATATCTAGACACATGCCTTAAAACAATAGTTTGGGGGACAAAAATAAAGAATAAGCATGCAATGGCACTGCAATCTTTCGGATCTGCCCTGGAATGACAGGCTGCTATCCATAAAAATGGACAAAAGAACATCATATGCCTAAAAAGAAAATAATGGGCATTCAAAAGACAATTAGAAATCACTCTCAGGCATATTTTTCATTGTTGTCTCTGTTCATTTCTGGTGAGCATCATAAAAAAGGGCCATGTATCACTCACAACTGGCCAGTCAATAAAGAGGAATGCTTTTCTCTAGGTAGCCACTCTAGTAAGTACAACATGGAGGAAAAGCTCATTCTGTTTGTTTTAGAAGATCTAAACTTTGCCTTCTTCTCAAGCATGAGATGTGGTGTGCCTCAGATTAAAAGGTGACATCTTACTGTCCCTTTATTGGCCTTCTGGAGGCCGGTTTTGTCCATTTTCATAACAGTATGTCACAAAGAGTTAGAAATTAAACATCAATCTGATGCTGTTTTAGACAAATGTGTGATCATTTAGTCATGCAGTTTTCAAAATGCTGTAAAACCGTACATAAGATTTCATTAGTCATTAGCGGCATTACCTTCAAAGCTACAGTGGAACTAACCCTGCCTACCTAATAAGAGCCTGTTCAATAGCAACTTGCTAAATAAGTACAGCATCACCAGGAAACCTACTTACATGCTGCTAAACAATTTTTTACCCTCCTAATCTGGAATCACTAATATCTGGCAGACCTCACTCACCAGACTATATCCATACCAGTCCAGGGAGAGGCTGCCCCAGTCCAGTGAGAGGTTGCTGTGGCGCCAGTGCAGGATTGTAATAAGTATCTTACACTGGCCGGAAACATTATCCATTCATTTCAAATTTGGATTCACAATACTCTGAAACAACACAATCCTTGAATAAAAGATTACGCCGTTCACTGATTCCCATGCCAACACTGAGCTATACTGAGATCTACTGAAATTACACACCGCCTCGCTATTCCTGAAAAAGGCCGCGTGAAACCAAGACGGGCTGTGCTTTTTGAATCTCATCTGGGAGATGACCTTACTCAGCCATCTGCAAGTAGCAGAGCCACAGAATTGTTTATACAAGGGTTTTGTTATGGTAACTGAGCACTTATAAAATCTATCAGCCCACATGTATTTTAAGGAGGAAGTGAAACTGAGGTGTTTACTTCTACACACAAAACTAAAACATGCTGAATAAAAGAATGCATTTGCTTGTTTTAAATGGGTACCTCATTTCCACATTCATTCAATTATTTTAAATCATTTACTTTAATAAGTACTGTACTTTACATGTTTATAAGAAACATATTTACTAGTTAAATACACTTTACTCACTGGAATCTACCCAATTCAATCGATTCCTTTTTGTTTTCAGTGCAGTAAACTACTGGAGTGACACACCCAGAATAAAACACAATCACAAAGCATATGTTAAGTGTGTGGTTTATCGTAAGATCCGGCCTAAAGCGAATGACGGCAGTATCACTGCCGGAATGAAAGGGAACACTAGTTTCAAAAGTGAAAGTACTGACAAGATACAAACACCGCTACTGGCAGGGAAACATAATTATGATACAGTAATGCATCTCTGAGGAGTCCATCTGAGTGTGACATCTCAGGTGAACTTAAGGCCAACAGTAACTGACCTGCCTCGGGTAAAATGCGGAGGTCGCCGTCCTTGTAGTCGTCCCACAGCTGATACATGTACAGCACTGGGTCTTTTTCATATGTGATGTAATACCAGTTAGTCATAATGGGGGCACGAGACAGCACCATCCCTCTCCACTCGTTCTTCTCTCCATCTTCTTTCTCGAAGAGATGCTCCACTGCTTTTCCTACTAACTCCTCTGCATCATGCGGTACCTTGATCTTGTTGTTTACTGTAAGAAGCAGAACAAATCTCATTAAGCATTCATCGAGCTGAAATGGTGAGACTTACTGAGCAAGGATCATTTACTAAGATAGGAATCAACATTATGTCTCAGGATTAGGGCTGCAGGCTTAAAAAAGTAAGCGTGACATGTGCTTAAAATCTCTCTATAGGACTATATAGTGTTCATGTAATGCATCTGGTCATTCTAACAGAAGACATTGTACTGAGCATTAGGAGTGACATGACTGCTGATGTTTATTTTCCCCATAGTAAAGAAAAGAACTGTGGACGATAGCGGAATACGATGGATCAAAAACAGAAGGGAGAGCAATTACATCATGATCTGATTAATCATGTAATATTACATTAAAAGAAAGCCATTAGCTGCAGACCCATTTCAGGTAGCTTTTTTATTATTTAGAAACAAAATAAATGAAAGAATAAAAGCTATTCAGTAACATTAATAACTTTATTATTTGAAAACTGAGGATACAAAAACCAAGAATTTCTTATTTTTCATGATGTAAACAGTGTGAACACTGCAGCATGAGGAAAGACCTGGCTAGTCACTTAGTCAGCAGCCTGTTTTCCACTGCAGAAACATCAACAAAGGTGTTTGTGAGCTTTTCTTCATGCCTAAAAACGGAAATTCCGCAAACGTTGCTGACGTTAAGGTCTACAACTAACATCTACATACGTTGAAGCTATTTAAATATTATGCAAAAATTGCTCAACTTTGTGCTTAATGTCACCAAAAAAGCCAGCGAGTGATGTTAGCTAGGCTAGCGAACATTAGCTCATGATTATTTTTACGCTACCATGCGCAACAGGCTAAACTATCCTTATTTATTTTTATATATGAACCTCATGATAGTTAACAGAAAATCCTACGGCTGTTGGCAAAGGACTTTATAAACTTCATGCATTTTCACTCTAGCAAACAAGTTCATTTGGTTTGCAATAGGAGCAACAAGCAGCCAGTGGCTAGCCCAATGAGTCAGCAGGACATGAGTCAGTAGACCTGAGTCAACCATGAAATTTTAGTAGATGAAATTTACTTATTCAATATTCAATGTATTATTTCTTCTATTATTTTATTTTTCATTCGATTCCTGTAAACCAGGCAATGAACTTTGTGAATGATGTGCTATAGAAATAAACTTGAGCTGACCTGAGCAATTACTAATTAATAAACCGCTTGTGTCTACTGTATACTGCTAAGGCTAACATATTTGCTAACTATATCAGAACACAGCTTTTGTTAGAAATATTGCACTTTTATAATGTTGAATCCTCAAAAACACTTAAAGTAGTAAGGCACATTTATAGCCACTTTGTATTTTGCTGTGTTGAATTCAGATGCTACTATAATGAGCTAACTGAATGATGAATGATGAACTCAAACAGATTTGAATTAAGAATTCTAAAGCCTGGCTCGGGTAGCAGGGCATCTCTAATGTTCAGTTTAAAGACTGTAACCAGTAACTTCACAGCTACGTGACAGAGCAGATAAAGCATAACTGTTTTTTTCCGTTCTTGGAAAAAAAAAGAAACATCCTTAACGCTTTCTGCATCCCTTGCAACGTGAAGTGTGCACAGCTCACTTCCTGTTTAGACAGTTTCCTGTTAGGCAGCACTCACCCACTTTCTCAGTGAGAACCTGCAGGTTGGACACCCTCTCGTCTTTGAAGAGCTCGATGCCGTAGACGCAGTCAAAGCCGTCGTACTTCACCATGTACAGAGAGGAGTTGACACTGAGCCTGTCCAAAACTGTGCCTTTCCACTTCGTGAGCGCACCTTTCTCCCGCCAGCTGTGCTGTATCCTCTTACCCAGCAGGTTGTTGGGGTCGAGGGTGAGCGTGTCACTCAGCTCCCCACTGCTGCGCTTCCTGAGGGGGGGATAAGATAAGATAAGATAAGATAAACCTTTATTAGTCCCACAAGTGGGAAATTTGCTTTGTCGTCACGGCAGAAAGTGCACAGTACAAAGTTAGGAACAGCAAAAATTAAGAAAACAATAGAATAAAATAAAATACTATATCAACAGTACAGTATAAAATGTACACTATACAATCTGGAAATATAAATATAAACGCAAAAGGAAAATGAAGAACACCCATCATATTGTGGAAAAGAAAGAAGACGTCGTGACGACTTCATTATGCTTAACTAAAAATGATAAATCAGAAATGATACATTTAACTAAAATAATGCAGAAATATCCCCACTGCCCTTTCCTACAGTAAGAAGCACACTGCTGCACACATCCTGTGCCACAGAGCAGTACAGTATTTTTAGTGAAGTCTTCCTTTCTAAAACACTCCTGGAGATTCTTTGAAAAACTATTTTTCAGCTAAGTCTATTTTTTCCTTTTGCTCTTTCTTTAAAGCAGATTTCTTGATTAACTGACAAAATAATCAGATTACTCTATTGCTTATAATCAGAGACAGCTATAATAAGTACAGTAGTTGAAAGCTGTTAGTCATTACTATGGTACTGCCATTTGTAAGGCTTTATGATGCAAATTACTGTAACAAATCACTGAATATTTTAATATTCACTGTGAGTGTCCTGACTACTCCCAAATACAGTCTGTGTTTAGATCAATAAATGGACATTATCTGTGTTTTTTTGTTTTGTTTTGATAAGATACTAGAAAAGAAGCTCTCACACATGTGAGCGTGTGACCTGGCCCTTATCAACATCTGCTCTCCGTTTACAGGTGTAAAGGTCAATATGACCAAGAGACACTCCAGTAAGTCATGTTGGCTTCAGACAAGATTCCCTCAAATATTTCGAACGGAATTCAGTGACATATTTGTTCTCCGAGCTCGCCTCAGCACTTAATCTATTTCATTAAAATCATTACTTTGGTCACTACTTCTGGTACTACTTATTTTTTACCAAAATCCGAACATGCGAATAAAAGCATGCTAATTACATGTAACAAATATTAAGTTACTGAATAGTGAATAGTAGTTATTATGAAATGTGAAAAGCTCCAGGGTATGCAAACTGTCATCCCTTCTGTTTTCATTATCACACAACATCCAGTTACGGGACATGAATGTTTTACTCCAAGGAAGATTGCCCACCACAGCCTGACCTGTCCGTATGAATGATGTTAATGTTTACTTATCTTACACTGGAAAGGTTAGTCAACTTACCTGCCCCTTTTCTTGGACATGTTTCCAATTCAACAACGGCTCCTGTCAAAGCGTTAGAAAACAGAAGATTAGGGCAAATGCAGATTTAACAACCAAGGATTTTCAACCACTTCTTACTTTTTGCAGTATTTGACCCAGATTCTACTATTTACTAACATATATCAAATTGGATTACGCATTTTGTTTATGACCACTCAGACAGAAAACTGATCTAAAAATCAGATTTTTAAAGGAGAATTCTTAAGCCTGACTTGAAGCAGGGCTTCTCAGATGTGACTTTACAGCTGTCAGAAAACAGAAGTTTAGGACAAATGCAGATTTAACCTTGAGAGTGGGATGAGGGAGGGTGGGCGTCCGTGCCATACGGTCACAACCACACTTGTAACAGGAGGCTTTAAAATGCTTGGTCAGACACGTGATTTTGACAGGCATGAGTGGGACCACCCGTTTGTTTGGGTTTTTTGTCTTCTCTTTCTTTTTACGCAAATAACCTCTTTGTCTATTACAAGATTAGTGGGATCAGTTTAAAAACAGTTACACTGGTTTTTGAGCTCAGTGTAAGATGCCCTTCTTGTCATCTGATGCTCTCTCTGTCTGACTGCTGCTCCGGATGTCAACAACATCGCATTACATAATCAGCTCTATAAAATTAATCCAGCACTACTTGGATAAAGTGGTTGAGCTGTAATCTGAATCATACATGCCCTGTGTGTGGCGACAAGTAAAACTATTAAACAGCATGTAAACAGTGTGAACACTGCAGCATGAGGAAAGACCTGGCTAGTCTCTTAGTCAGCAGCCTGTTTTCCACTGCAGAAACATCAACAAAGGTGTTTGTAAGGTTTTCTTCACGCCTAAAAACAGAAATACCGCAAACGGCGCTGCCTTTAAGGTCTACAAGTAACATCTACATACGTTTAAGCTTTAAACTGTTTAAATATTATGCAAAATTGCTCAACTATGTGCTTAATGTCACCACAAAAACCAGCGAGCGATGTTAGCTAGGCTAGCTAACGTTAGCTCATGACTATTTTTACGCTACCATGCGCAACAGGCTAAACTATCCTTATTTTACTCCTTTATTTTTATATTTGATCTGTCAGTGACACATAGAAGCCATCCCCTCTAAAAATACGACATTACCTGGCCTTTATTTTCATGTCTATGATAGACTTCCCACTGCAGAGGCTCGTCTCCCTCACACACTGGCCCAACGTCAAGGAGGCGCCCGTCATCTAGAACAAAAACTACAAAGACCAAGATGAAATGTCGAAAGAATGCAGGACGAGCAAGCGGTGTCGTTTTCGCAAGATGTTATGGGAAATGAAGTTCGGCTCGCTTCTCGTACGCGAGAAAGAGGGGAGGTGCATTCCTTCACTTTACATGAGCTCAGTCTACATCAGAAGCTCTTTTAATGTTTCATACATGCCTTTTTCAACAGAAGCTAGAGATCTTATTAGATAACATAACAGGCCTAAGTTGTAAAGGCGGTAAATGTTGAAGATTTATATATAATTTATATTGTGAGATGGGAGTATTAAACTAATGCAGATTGCGGGTTCCTCTTGAACTAAATTAATGTATGCTTTGCTTTATAATTACCACAAGAGGGCGTACTCCGCCTGTGGATGGAATTTTTGCAGACACTAACACCTATATGTTTATTTAGCAATGACTAGCATTTATGAGGCCAGACACTGCTATTGGACAAGAGGGCATGGCTCCCAATCTCTTCAGCTCTAAAACAACCAGGTAAACAAACACAAACATCCAGTAAACAAACCCACACTTCCAATACTGATAAGTGGTAGTTTCTCTCATGTGCAACATTTCTTTTGAGTGCAATTTTCTGATGGAATATGTGCAGTTTTGGGGAATATGTATTAGTACTGGGTGAAATGTGCAATTTATAAATGTGCAATATATAATGTGCAGTTCTTCTGGTGGATTATTACTGTTTCTGTCAATGCCTGTCACTCCATTGCATTCCTGTGTCCATTGCATATCCAATGTTCTTACATATATGAGTATATACATACTCAATGTGTACATATATATATATATGCAAATTTCTCACTCGTGGGACTCATAAAAGTTTATCTTATCTTACCTAAATGTTAATGTGTTTACATACAATATATGGACAAAAGTATTTGGACACACGTGTTTTCCAGTGAAGTGCAATCTTAATACTTCAGCATACCATGACATTCCTTCACGCCATACTTCCAACTTTGTGGACACAGTTTGGGGAAGAACCTTTTCTATTCCAGCATGCCTGTGTCCTCCCTGACCTCAACCCCATCCAACACCTTGGGGGTGAACTGGAATGGAGACCACGAGCCAGGCCTTCTCGTCCAAAATCATTGCAAGACCTACAGAATGAGTGGGCACAAAATGCCCACAGAAGCTCCAAAATCTTATGGAAAGCCTTCCAAAAAGAGTAGATTTAGCTGCAAAGGGGGACCAACTCCAAATTAATGTATTTAACGCAGTTCTATGTATTTAAGTGCAATGTCATCCCAATACTTTTGTGCATATAGTGTATATAAATAGAAGTCAGTCATTTGTGCACAACACCAATTCTATGGTGATGAGGTTTGACTGTATCTACTGTGTTCGGTCTCTCCTCTCCTCTCTTCTCTCAATCCAAGGTTGCATCAGAGTCATGTGACCAGGGCAGCCCATACAGTCACTTCCCCCCGTGGGGACCACTGGACAGAAATAGTGCTTCCATCTCTCTCTCTCTCTAATATTTATCTCTCAGTAGGGGGTTGTCTTCCCACGGGGTCACCTACATAGCACACTCGTTTCACTCTCTTCCATCTTTGTAAGTTTTTTAATTAATTGCCTGTGTCAGAGAACACTGGCCGTATGTGGTTAATGACATGCATGGTAGGTTTTCCCTCCGTATAACCCCTCATCCTTCATAGGCCATCCCACTATAGCAGTGCCATAGAAGAGATTAATACCCAGAATGGGATAATAGCGTAGAAGCATTTATAGCGTAAGAGCAAAGGAGAACTCATTTGTATTGCTACCGGCATTTTGACTTTGGGTGGCTTTTGAGAGTATGGATTTTGATTAAGGGTCTGGCAACCCACTACAGATTCAGATAAGTGTGCTGTGAAGGAATTGCTGGCCATTTCACAGCTTCAGTTGGGTAAACAGTTAATTGCTGGATACAAGTGATAGTTTGGAAGTGAAGTGATTTTCCCATCAGTCCCTCATCCAAGATGTATTTAATGTAATAATTAGCTCACACATTTGCTCCAATCAGCATTAAGTAATTATGCAATCTCAAACTGACTTATTTATGGGGTTTCTTACCATGTATGACTGTAATCTATTTTTAAAAATGTGTATAGACCAAAATTAGCCTTCATGGTTACTGCTAGGTGCCATATAGCTGAAAAAGCAAACATCTGACATTTAACATTTGCTTTTTCCCCCCAATACAGCAAAGCCTTCACTCATCGGTACATTGAACATTTAACATATTAAAGATATAATCCATAAAATGCATCACCAAAACTTCCCCTGACCAGCTTAAACCACATCCATATCTATATTAAGGTGGTGCAGACTTGTGGTTGTGGTTTAAGATGTAGTGTGACTCACTCTTGAGCTGTAAAAATGAACAAAACAACTACAGGCTGACACCACCAGGGCTAGTCTGATTAAAGCAGTGGGTAATTAGAGTGCTAAACCATATCCACAAGTCTGCTCCATCTGAATGAATATCTGGATGTGGTTTGGGCAGGTTGAGAGAAGTTTGAGTGATTAGGTATTTTAAAGAAATTATTTGGATGACCTCTTATAGAAATAGCTGGGTGGCCTCTTGTTGCTCCAGTTCTAAACTAAAGAAGCGAATGTGAAATCCAAACCTGTTTTGACTGTCAAACCATGCCTTTGAATCTCAAAAAAGTGCAAAACTCAAACCCCAAAACTGCACACAAGAGCAATTGCATCCTGTGTCCAGAGAAAAACAACTAACAACCGAGAACACATATGGTATTCTGTAACTGCATTTCTCTCATTCTATGCCCGTGTCTCCTGTACAGACTCCCTTGTGGTTCTTGAAATGATCTCAAATTCCCTGGAGACGCTATTGATCGACGGGTTTGATGTATTGCATGGCAGATAAGATGGAGGAGGAGGGGCCAGACAACCTTGCATCTGGTCACTAAAGCAAGGTCACTTTGCCCAGTGCACAAAAACATCAGTTAGCATTAGCAGTAATAATGTGCACAGCTAAGAGTCATGAACTGTAGCATGAAACTGTATCTATAAATATCAGCCCAAACAGAGCTTTTGCGCTCTCTAGCAAGGTCTAGCCAGGGTTATGCTCTTTAAGAGTGTATTTGCTTCTAAAATGACACAATCAAAAAAAAACAACTGACTCTCCATTGTACGTCTTTGTATTCATGTCCTCTACTCCAGTACATTCAACAGTATTTGGCTGATGACTTCTTATACTTAGACTACACCAATTGGCCTAAAACTTGGCGTACATGTAGTCCCACATGATTAATATGGAATAAGAAATATGAGGGCAAAAGCTTTACAACCGTTTCACTATAATTGACAAAATATGAATGGCAAGTTGGCCGATAGAAGGCACATTACAATTCATTTAGGGAGTAGTGCTACCTACTGAATAGGTAAAAAAATCTTGTGATATATATCTTGTGACAAAAGATTTTAATTTTGACATAATTTGACATGCTGCATCACAACATTCTTTGGATGCATGCCAAATTTCACAAAATTCCTTCCATAGGAGGCGCTGCAACTCAACAATTCAGTATCTCAAAAAACGCTTCAGCTACAATTTTAAAATCTGTTATGTTTACACTTATGCCACATTTGCTCAGATCTTCTAAACTTCAGTTGGTCAACAAATCGCCAAGCCAAATACAGCAGCCAATACATGCCTAGGTGAATGATCAATCCTAATGAAATTTTGTAGGCTCATTCATAATGGCATTTTGATGCAATAGACCAAATTTAAAATGCTACAAATGTAACTACAGCAAGCTATGACCTATTTTCCTCTGTTTCTCTGACATGGCCTTGTGGTGTGGGTCAAATGTCAGGACTGAAGAGTTGTTGAAGCAAGATTTGATGGACTCTTTTTAGCAGAGCCTTGAGCAGTTTGTCGAGCTTGGGTCTGGAGTCCTCCCTCTCTTTCCCTGCTATTTGCTGAGGACCTCAGGCGTGGGAGGCTGGAGCAGTCGCAGAGGTGAAGCTCTGATCCAGCTGCCTGGACAGACAGTGGCTAGAGCCCAAGCTCATTGGCTTCCCTCCAAGATGTTCCTCCAGGTTTGCAAAAAGGGAGCTGATCTTTTTCACCAGAAGGTCTATTTTTTCATTCCCACATTCCGTAAGGTTTGGGTGAACCTCATAGCCTCCTTGCAGATGAGCTTCAGTCCCCCCACTTAGCTACTGCTGAACTTTCGAGAAGAAGAAAACAGCTGCTGTACTCGCCGCAAACAATTGGGAAAGGAGGGACAAGCTACGCACTAATACAAAGACAGGGCTAGGATGGAGACAAGAAACAATAGCAATAATAAGCACACGGTAACAAGCGCATGGAAAATGTAAAAAACAGAAAACAGATGGCGACAAGGACAATGTAGGGGGGACAACGTTGCACCAACGTTTTCGAGAATATTAGGAAAGTGAAGCATTCTCATGAATTTTAAGACCTGTAGAATTAGAGTGTAACAGCTGTAATTTCGGGTTAAATTACTTAAAATGGGCCTATTTGGATATCAATGCAGAGACGTGTACACGGCATCAAATCACCAAACTGTTCCAGTTTCCCCTTCTCTCTATATCTGCTCCACAGTAGGGTGTCGCTGCTAAATTCAGCTCTGTCTCACTCGTCGTTCTCACCCTCTTTAATTAGCAAGATTCTGCAGACTGGAGGTTTAAATTTACACCGTGCTCTCAGCAAACTGCAGGAGGTGTCCAGAACTTTCCTTTTACCCCGCCGCAATTTCTTTTCCGACTTCTTCACCGGATTCTCCCGCAGAAGACCGCTCCCCCTCCACTGAGACATCACACGCATGGCTTACATCCACTCTCTGTTGCAAATTGAATGAGAAAGTTACCAGCAGAAAGCAGTCATAAATATGCACTAAGCCACACAAGTCATTGTCCTTTAAAGGAATTCACTGGTAATAGAAGCGTGTTCACCCAAAGCTGAGGGAACTGGCAAATGATGGTTAAAAACGTGTCCATCCCTAAATTAACCAACAAAAGCTATGGTCAGTCGGTCATATTCTTATTAGAAGTTTTTTGTTCATATTGATTTTACGTGCATGTTACAGCAATGACTTAACAGATGTTAAGTGTTATTTGAATAACTGTTATTTTGTTATGAAACAACAATTTTTATACTTGCTTTTCAGATTAAATAAGATCAGAATTCGAAGTCAGTTTTTTCTGTTTATAAAATTTGTAGACTTTAATATAAATATAATATGTCAGTAGAGAAACATGTCTCATTGAAATTGAAAAACATGTCTCCATATCTTCTACCTTTTTTATGTTTAATAACTAACCATAATGTGAAGTACTTTCAGTTCTGCAGTTTAAAACATATCCAGTAGATGGCAAAACTATATTAACTATATTATAGTAAGGTCGGCTACTCATCCACCATATGTTGCTATAGAAGCTGTGATTGTAGCATTGTCCCTATCCAGCATTTATGAGTCAGACAGAAGAAAGGGTAAACTACAGAGTGTCGAGTGGAAGACTGAGGAGTTTTTTGGAACTCGATGGCCATCTGAGGAGGATCACCCTGGATGCAGTGTCAGAAGCTTCATCCACTGCCAGAACTCACCACAACAAACAGAATCGAGGATCTTAGCCTTTTAGCACCCTCACCAGAGAGTGGCATTCGGATCTTATCGTAAATGTTGCACCAGGCATTTTCTTTGCTCCCACACACCTTATTTTATCAGTTATCTTTAACCTTTTGGCTTAAACTGCTGTGTAAAAAGGGGCACTCTATGACAGACTATGTTTTACACTTTACCATTATGTATCAGCACTGGTACCTTCGAATTGTACTTGCAAAGGCCCCGGAGGATTCCCCATCAGAAAGTTTGCCTAATTTTCTCCAAACGAACTTACAAACTCTGATTGCTTCAGATGCCCCTTGATGAATAGCTCCAGATGAAACATTCATGCCCAATGTCATTAGCTTGCAAATGTAAATTATGTGTGCCGATTTTTTCGCCCTGAATGCATGAGTGGGGGGAGGGGGGGGGGGCATAGCGCTCTGGCAACCGAGAGAGACGTTCGCTCATAATTGCGTCCGTTTGGAATAATCACCCCGGCTCTTTATTTAGTGCTGGGGATTAGCTTTATTATTTGCTTTTAAAGTCTCCAGCTTCTCCTCACACATAATTGACCCTGTAACAAAAGCCCAGTGGACCGACTTCCATCCAAGTGCAAAAAACTAATTAAGCAAAGAGAAGGATTATATATGTGTGTAAGAGCATGAGATAGAGTGCGAAACAGACAGATATTTGGTGGCCATGGGAATTTCCGAGAGCTCCATTTGAGTGGAATCAAGTTGCACATCATTTCTTTACTTAATATTTTGTGTCATTGTTTATATTTGACATTTTTGACTCCTACTTTGATCATGTACAAGAGGCGCCTATTGTAACACTGGAGTACAACTGTCTGTCTCTCTTTCCCTCTCTCTGCTCTCTGTACACACACACACAGACACACACACACACACACACACACAGAAGAGAGACATTTGTGCTCCATATATATACATATACAATATATATATAATGCAAATACATTATACAACCACTGGGAATCCCCCACTGGGGTAAACAAATCCTGATGTGCATTATGCAACCACTGGGAATCCTCCACAGGGATAAACAAATCCCAAAACACTGATGTAGTACTCATGTAGACACTAATATATTTAGAGAGATATTAAGCATTTAATTTCCTGTATTAAAATATTTACCATTATGGGCTTGTAGGTTTTGAAATGATATTCCTGTCTCGAAGATACATCATCAGAAGGGGATATTCTTAGTCTTTAAACAGACAAACTATCACTGTAGAGACTCTTGTGTCTTTAAACTTTCCAAATTTTCCATTTTGGATGGAATTCCTTTAAAATAAAGAGAGTGAGAGAATTAGAAAAAGAAGGAGCATAGCGGTGGTCAGTTTGAACAGCAGAGGGCAATGCTTAGCTGAACTCACTTCATTTTTGAAATCTCATTTAGACACACCTGCACACACACCTCCCACACCCCTCCCACCCCCAACACTTCTACAGTGTGTCGTGGGTGAGCGCCACTCTGTGTTGCAGAGTTTAGCATACAGTTCTGTATCCAGGGTGTTTCAATGCCTTTCGCCCAATGACCACTGGAATAGGCTCCAGCAACCCCATGACCCCCCCTTATGAATAAGCAGCTTGGATAGTGGATGAATTCATGAAAATAGTCCTCCAGAATCTCTTTTATTGGAGTTATATAAGACATGGCCACACCAAATTACACAATTTGTGTTAAACCGATAGTTTGGCACAATACATTTTTTGGTACTGTCCATTTTTGGACAGTACCAAAAATGTATACTGTTATATTTTATATGGAAATGTAGCTGAATTTACAAAATTAATAAATTGTATTTTTCTTAATAATTCTGCTCTAAAATGCATGAAAAATGAGATATTGCCACGAAAAAAGCGGTGACGTCCGGACCTCGTCTGCCACGCCCCCTCGTACTCGTGCTGGGTTGTTTATGTTTGGGTGTGGTGCTTAACAAGGCAATCAAATGGCCCCGCCCCAAACAGTTTCTGCGAATGTGCGCGAGAGACTGAAGCCGTGACTTCTGAACAGCGATTAACAAGGGTTTACTGTAATGCAATATTTACGTGCATGGTTCTTGGCATAAAATTAAAATAACACTGGAATATTTATATGCTTTCTTTTATTGTATAAAAAAGGCAGCAGTGGCTATACTGATTTGAGAGTACAGAGTCTATACATGTAATAATGCCATTACCCCACCCCCATCCAAGTAGAAATGTAGACAGATAATATTTCTGACAGAATGTCACTTTAAGTTTGACCCAGAAGGAAAGAACCATGTGTTTTCCTGCTAGGAGGATGCTACTCTATAGTAGTTGGAGTAAGGCTAGTTGCCAGGTGATTGATTCTCAGGGGCACAACCTCTACGTGCAGCCCAGCTGTGTGTGCAAGTGTGTGCTGGAGCAGCTGAACGCTTCAGCAAAGGTGGGAATCCCTTCCTGATCCCATAAACCTCCCTTCGTTCCCGGGGCAACCAAAAGGTCACGACTCAACTCATTGCTCATAAGGCCGACTGCACCAGCTGCAGCAAGGAGCAGCCACTGAACCCAATTAAAAAACTATTAAGTTAAACATGTTCATGTGTGCCTATGTACACACATGAAATCCAAGTATAGATCTGTGTGTACATTACAGTATATATAATGAAGGCTGAGCATAGTTATTTATGAAGATTTTTATTTTGTTGCATTATAGTGTAATATATTAGATCTATTGTTCACCAAACCTTCTTTAAGTGCCTAATGACGTGGCCTGGTCTGATGAATCACGTTTTCTCTTACATTAAGTGTGTGTGTGTGTGTGTGTGTGTGTGTGGCTTACCTGCGGAAGAGGTGGTACCACTATGGGAAGAAAGCAGAGTGGCAGAGGCAGTGTGATGCTCTGGGCAGTGATCTGCTGGGAAGCCCTTGGTAGTAGCATTGACGTAGATGTTATTTTCACACGTACCACCTACCTGAACATTGTTGCCGATACCCCTTCAAGGCAAGAGTATTCCCTATTAGAAATGACCTCTTTCAGCAGGATTTTATACCCTGCATTTCTGTATATAGCATAGTGTATTTTCATATTGAGTTTCTTTTTCCTACCAATGTTTTTATTTAGATTTTATTTAGACGTTATATTTTATATTGTTCTCTGTGTCTCTGTGTCTTTGCAGTCATTACATAAGCAGTTTCCTCCAGGATCAGTAAAGTTTTGTGCTCAGCTACACTACAAAAAGTTCAGAAATGATTTGAGGATCATGACAAAAAGTTCAAGGTGTTGACTTGGCCCCCAAATCCCCCAGTTCTCAATCCAATCAAGCATCTGTGGGATGTGCTGGACAAATTAGTCTGATCCATGGAGGACCTTACAGGACTTGTACCATTGAGTTAAACCTGTTTAAACATGCCTCTCCACACACATGAAATGTAAGTATATCTGTTTTTGTATGTGTTTACACTACAGTATCTGTTAGGAAGTCTGAGGGAACTTAGATTTAGAGATTTTAATTTTTTTTTACATTATAGAAAAGTTCAAGGTATTGACTCTGCCTGCAAAACCCAATCCAGTCAAGCATATGTGGGATGACCTGGGTAAACTAGTCTGATCCATAAAGTAGTCAGGACCTCACAACCGACAGGATTTAAAGGATCTGCTGCTAATGTCTTAGTACCAGATACCCCATTACACCTTCAGAGGTCTTGTGGAATGCGCGTCTCAACAGGTCAGAGCTTTTTTTGGCAGCTCGCACAGTATTAGGCAGGTGGTTTTAAAGTTAGGACTGGTCATTGTTGTCCACTGTCTGAATAAAACCTCATCAAAAATTTAACTCATCAGGGAAACATACAAACTGTCTTAACCTTCAGTGTTTGTTAATGTAATGTTTTTCTAAGTAATTGTAAATAGTAGTTGTTCCATTTGAATTGGTCCATTCGTCATGAACACTGTCAAAGGGCATCTAGTCAATATGTTAATTTCATCCCCTGCACATTCTTTTTTTTACATTTAATTACTTTTCCTGGGACATTTGATTGTAAATATTCAAATAAACTCAAAAACACTGACTAGGAAGTGGCTTCTTTGAGAGCATGCACTATTCAGCACTTTTTTATTATTATTTAATGTACTCTGATTACAAAGAGATGATAACTATGCTAAACCAAGTGCGCTCTTATTTAATAGCCATAATAGCGACACAGCCTGTTCACAGAGCTTATCAAAATTGGGCTATGTGACGTCTCCCTCCGATTATATAAAACTTGAAAAAAAACATATCTTATGGGACTGCATTTACCTTTAGCTTTCTTGTACCTGCTATTTGCTATATATGATGCTTCCAGCAAATCATGCATCACAGTCTTCACAGTCAGTCCATATCATAAACTGACCTCTGGTCCTGTGTTAGTCAGAGATGTAGAGCCTATTTGAAAGTGTAACATAATGAAGGCATGGTTGTTGTGGAAGATATTAAAGGAAATCTCAGCCTTATCTCTGTATGCCACATGTACAGCATATGGCCAGTTATCACAAATAATAATCTTAACAGAAAGGAACATACAAACCTGAATGGAAAAACATGTACAATGAATGTCATTGCATGAGTAAACATGTGAAAAATGAGAGTACAAAAAATGCAAATCAACCATTTCTCCCTAACAATGCAGGTCTTGGGATGAGGCAGACAAAGTTCAGTGTTTCCCCCGTCATTAAATTAGCTGGGCAACCTGCCAGGCTTATTTAAACTCACATGTCATTGGATAAGATTCAGGCATCAGGATGTAACTGCCAGTGATTTCTCGTGCATCTATTTTCAGATGTGAGGGTGAGGTGCTCAAGCATCTGCCCCTTTTCTACTCAATGGCCATTGTGACTTTTTTGGCAAATCAGGGTTTTGTCTTTTTGTTGGGTTTTTTGTATGCCCATGGTCCTCATCGAGATGAATTTTAAAAAATAAGTTAAAAATGCCCAACTGGCTGCAGTCCAAAAGCTGAAGTGTGTAGTTACCGGAAGTTGTGGGTTATCTGTTTGTGCATCCCCCTCCCTCTTTGAATGAAGGGTCCCTTACACCCCTCCCTGATGAACGAAGGGCTCACTGATACAGTTCAGCAGATTACATTATTGTGTCTGAAAATAGGGATGGGAAACACTGCACAGTTCTATTCAAACACATTCAAAATGATTTTTTTTACAGAACGGAACAAAATACACAGATTTAGAGCTTAATTTACAAAAAACATTGATTTAAAATCCACAAAAGTGTATTTTTTCTTATCAGCAACTTCTCTGTTTTGAGGTTTTCTTTGATATTTCCTATGTACAATGAACTTACTGTTCCTACAGAAACTACATATTATACAGATGTAGCAGATTTGTACTCCAAATACTATTCCTTTAACACGTAGCGTGAGCAATGAACAAAACCATGGAATCATCCATTATGTGTGCACTGTGAGTTGGGACTGAATGCTGCATAATGCTACATCACTCAATTCTTCCATGGCACTTGGCACACACACACACACACACACACACACACACATACACAAGCACACTCTGTGGATGCTCTTAGCATTTTATGTTTTGCGTTATCTGGTGCAAACCTGATGTCAAAAGCTTCATTACCTGATTGGTCTTTTCTGTTTAATCTGACTGAACGGCACTTTTTATCTAACAGAGACAGAACAGCGTCCTCTTAACCAGCCGCATCCTTTCAGCATGGTTCAGTGATCCTAAACAAAGCAAAAATCACCCAGGGACAACAAGGTCAACTACTGTGTGTGTGTGGGTGTGTGTGTGCGTGTGGGTGGGTCTGCACAAATGGGTCCAATATTTCCAAAGCCATGGGTTAGGATTCACTGTTTGAGACATCAAAAGTGATATGCAAGCTGAGAGCTCCTATCTGCTCCTGTCTGAATCTGTGTGTGTGTGTGTGTGTATACATTATATACGTAATAAATCCTTTAAAGACATATACATTACATACACAATAAATCCAGTTAAGAATATACACACTGTATACACAATAAATCATTTAAGTTATAATTAATATTAGCAATAAACTATTCATCCCAGAAATATAGTTTGTATAGACAATGTTATTATTGTAACCATGGACCACTGGAGGAGGACAATAACTTTTAGTTGTCCATCACCACTGATTACGTGAATTAATTTGCTGTATTAATTAATTAAAAAATTAATTTGAGGATCTCTGTGTATGCGCCTTTACTCTGTACATTGCAGTTTTACAGTGAATCATTCAGTAAATACTTTAATTCAAGGCCTGAATACTGAATATGAAGTAATGGAAGGGCACTTTAGCCTTTTAGATCTCTTTTGGCCTCTTTACCCTGCTTGCTTTTGGCACAGTTGTTAAGGAAACATGTTACGAGCCCCTCAGTTTCAGTAAAACTGGCTTTTTACTTCATCTATCCATACACCATGGGTTTTAGTCACTTTATTCAAGTGCCTTCATTTAGAGAGTCATAGAGCACATTATCATTCGTTTTTTACAATGTCTCATCCAAGCAGATTTTAGGATCAGAATTTATTAGGAGGAATTGTACAGTGACTATGACAAAAGAGTTGCAGACACACTATTCTTGTTAACATTCCTCAACAGTCATTTACACATAGCAGTATTAGAAAATAGTCCTGATAGTCAGGGACAGTCTTGATTTCTAGAGCTCACTGCAGGACAAATGAGAAACCAGAGACTACCAGCTGCAGTTGGGCATGATGTAGCAGTTTGCAGATGATATTCCAGGTGACAATAAATGTCATGTTTATCCAAACAGATGGGACGTATGAACCATAACTGTCTAGCGTCATTTGCTTTCTGAAATAGAAGCCTTCTGTCCGTAAGAAAAAGCCAAAATCAGGACAATAGCATCACCCTTCCTCGAATTTCCTTAGCCGTTCTATTTCAGTCAGTTTTGTAATATTTACTAAAACTGCTAAAATCTCATAGCCATGAATGGCCTGTGTGCTGTTTAGTAAAGACAGACAGTTTTCAACAAAGACTCTCAAACTCAGTGGCAGATCACTGATTAGCCTTGTGTCCAATCCGTGAGTATTTCTGCACACACACACACACACACATACACACACACTCACTTGTTTCCTCGATTTTCATAATGATGTTTGATGTATGAAGGGCTTTCATCAAGGCCGTTGCTCTGCAGACTGCTGGGAGTCGCTATAAAAAGATCACAGTGAGGGATGGACCTCAATCATTCATTTAAAATTTCTCTATCTTTTTATTTTATACAGGAATTTCTCTGAATGCCTCTCCACTGCCCCATCATTCTGACAAACAGGCAGAGTAGATACAGTGTAGGTTTCCTCCTTCAGATCAATGCAGAAGTCATTACAACCTGCTGCCATCTCAATCAACCCCCCATGGCATCCCACCAAGGATTTGAACCAAGAATGCTTCGGTTCTTGGTTCCTTTCTAATGGAGCTCATCTGAAGAAAGGCAACGCAGACCAACGTCTAAATGAACCAAAGGGCAGCATTCCCTCTCTCTGCAGACCTGCTTTGGTATGCGCAGAACATGCTGTTTTGAAATGTTGCGTGTGTTTATCATCTGTGCTTTGTAAAAGCAGTGAGCCATTCAAGGCCGTGTGTTAAAGGGACTTCATTTCATGCAGAACCACAGTAATGCAAGGCCTTTTGTGGCTTGTTACTCTAAAATATCACAATATATAAATAAAACCAATGATCCTAGACGGAAACCGAGAACAGCATGGCTCCAAAACATTTGTGAATATTATCATTGGTTTGTCAGTGTGAAATAAAATATACAATATGCCAATATACCATTTTCTGCTGTGGTCTGGACCAAGAGAACCAAACTGTAAGTATGAACGCACCCTTAGATTTTGACGATGCATTGTAGGGTTATTTGATTTGGGGTTTTTTTTTTGGGGGGGGGTGCTATTTCAGTTTTTTGTACGATAATTGAAATAGCATTTCCAAGGTTTTGGCTGAATATATTCAGTGGCCGATTTCATTCATTCGTTTTCAAAGCCACTTATCCTAACCAGGGGGGGTTGTGCTGGAGCCTGTCCCAGCGATCACAGGCCAGAGGGTAAACACCATGGACAGGTCGGCATCCCACTGCAGACACAGACAAACACAGTCGCACCAAGAGACCAATTTTTATTGACCTGACATATGTCTTTGGACTGTGAAGGAAGCCAGAGCTCCCTGGCCAATTTCAGGGCATCCTTAATAAAAAGCAGGCTCCAAAAACAATGTATTTTAACTTAATCAACACACTTACATATGACTGTTCATTTAGCCAGTATTTATTCTTTCATTTAATATGAAGTGATACAGTGTGTTGTTACTGCAGTCTGTAGGAGAGTAACTGGAGTAGAATATATGGGGAACAGGATTCAATGTTCTGTTCCTTGTTATTGGGGAAGCAAATCTTTGCAGCCTTTGAAGATTCTCAAACATCTTAGAGGAGTGATTTATCTTACATTTTGTCCTTGAGGATTTCTGTCTTAACAGCTCATTTCAGCCCAGATTACCTTTCAAACAAGACACAATACCTGGCAGCCAACCAGAGGTCTTTTCGATATGTCAGTTTTAAAGACACAGTAACAAAATTCTAGGAGATCGAGGTCAGGCATGGTTGTGTAAAGATCATGAAACTAGACATAATATGGACCTTAGGAGAAAAATGTAAATAAAATACGAGTAATATGTAGGATTTGGGTCCTTTATACATGCAGTAGCATTTCAACTTTTGGGGACTTTTCTTAGGACTTTTCTTGGGACTTTAAATGCCCAGGCCTGTAGACCAGGTCTACAGAATATGTCTGAAACTCTGCACTGTCTGACAATAACAATTACAAGAGGGACTTTCATTCCCTCTCCAGCCAGTTACATTCCTTTCAGCCTGCGGTTCATTTCCACAAGCTTGCTGGGTAGGAGCACTGACACAGGGCCGGCTACACTCCTCTGGGAGCAAGACTCAGCATGTGGAGTCTCAGAAAAGAAGCTGATTGAATTATTCCCGAGAGACATGTCCAAGTATTGATGTCCCTCAAAGTGGTACCAAAACCCTGGTTTCTAGATTTAACCGAATCCTGAGGGACACGAAGCATTCAGGCAGGTTTTCATTTGGTTCTGGGTTTGAAGGACTGAAAAGATGAGTTTGAATGAAAGTCTAACAAGGAGTGAGTTGTCAGGGACAAAACGTTTTTTATGTCCTCCAGAGCTGTGTTGAAAAGTGGAAAGACGCTTCTACACGGGTCCAATTATAGATTCTGCACACAGAGAGACTGAATTGGGGAGCCGACTTCAACTTCGGCCTACCCTCAGAAACAGTGCGGCTGCTTCCTGAGAGCAGTGAGAGCAGAACAGGGCAGATGAACCAATGCTTGGCCCAGAACGACTATTTTTAATCGATCGAAAAACTGCTTTTTCTCATTGGCTGGACACAGACTAAAGCTCCATAGCACAGAAATGGAAAATCATGACTATTAGACTTTATATCATTTCTCCAGTATTTGTCAATATTAGCCTGTCTCTTACTTTCAGCTGACTTTGGTATGGTTTTAACCCTATTTTTCTTAAAGCTGAACTTTAAATAGCTCATAATAGCTGAGTTGTAAAAGGTTAAACTGATAATGTGATCCATATCATTTTTGAGCTAGTGAATATTTTCTTGTTTACTGTTTTATAGCCTATATATAGCCTATTCTCTTACTAACTACCAGCCTAATACAGCTCTCAAAAACATCCTCAACATTATTATTTTGTTTGCTACACATTTTTCCATCAATATGTATTTATTGATTATTATTGACGATTACTTGTAAACATTAACAAAACATATTCGATGTGCATTTAGAATGTTATATCCTGACATCTGTTTCATGATGCCATGATACTTACTGCCATGATACTTACTACCCTAGTTACATCCGGGATCAGGTGGGATTGGGATAAAATGAACAATTAGTTAATGTGCAAAGAAAATATAAGCTCCAAAAACAATATGTTGAAACTACATTAAAGCTTTCATATATGACTGTCCATCCAACCAGTATTTAGTCCTCCATTGCAGACAAATTGAAACAGAGTGTTGTTTCTGCAGACAGTCTGTCGTGTTGTTACTTGAGTGAAAGATATGAAGAACATGATTCATTGTGCTGTTCCAGGCTGTTAGGACACTAATCATTGCAGCCTTCGAAGATCTTCAAACATCGTGAAGGAGTGACTTATTACATCCCTGAGGATTTCCGTCTTAACAGTTTGTTCTTGATATTTACTGCCAATACCGAGCCCTTGTAGCAGGTGGGTGGGACACAATTTTGTCAGGTTTGGATTCAAAACTTGCTGTGCTGTGGGTCCGGCTGAACCTAAACAAAGTGATCTTGTTTTCTGTAAGAATTCAGATCAAAATGTTGGGCCAGGTTAAAACTCAAACTCACCAGATGAGGAAGCCAAAATGAGATTTTTGTGGACTTGGAAATGGGCAAGATCAGATAAAATGTGTTTAGGCTTGAAAACAACAATTAAGCCAGTGTCAGGCCTTTGGAGGGAAAGGCTGTTTCACTGCCAGCCTATAAGCTGTCATATTTCTTATGCGTAATCAGCCTCTCTGAGGAAAGGAAAGGAAACTGGATGAGTTCTGGACTGCAGCCCCCTCCATTCCACACCTCCACACCTCTCCATTCACCCTGAAATGGCACAACACAAGGAGATTTGATATGGCCGAGATTTCAAAGGAGTGCTTTTGCTGCCAAGAGCCAGCACGCTTTCAGCTATTTCAGATGAGCTTGTAGGGACCTAGGGAGATACGGACACCTGAGATTATTGAAACACAGCCCAGGCCTCTCTCAGGGGTGGCCTTTGGTTTCAGCACTTCACTCCAGGATGTCACGGTCTTCACATTTCAGACTAAATGGTCACATCCTCATGACCATCAGCTTTGAGAGAACTGTTAGCTGACGTGACAGAATTAGCATTCACTTCTGAGCGCAATCCGCTGTCCAATGACGTTAGTATCAGTTTGATGAGATGTGGTGGCACTTCACGAGCTAGCCTTTATCCTCCCAGTACTGGTGGTATCGTGTGATTAGAGGAGTCCTAGCTAGTGGGTGGAACTGGCCACAACAAAAACTGGGGAGAAAATCAAGAAAATTCCACCCAAAATGGCCAAAATAAGATATCTGTATAGACAGTTCTGTAGTATATACACATTTAGTTAAATTGTCAATTTGTGTATGTACATTATGACTGACACAGTCACTTGATTATAATCAATAAAAAAAAATCACATTTATGTTGTCCAATTTATGTTCCCAAAGCTTAGTGATTATCTCACAATTTCAATGATAAACAGAGTCAATGCAGTCTGAACGTTCTCTACCACAAGTAGCTATAATCACTCAATTACCAATCTAATCGCTAGTGTTTTTTCTTCAAATATGGTTTTAATTTGATTATTATTGTTGTATGTTTCCTTTTTAACATTGAAACAAGCACAAAAAGAATGGTCCTGGAAGATTTTTGGACACACCTTCTCATTCAATGTATTTTCTACATCATAGATAGATGTTGAATATGGAACAGTCTTTCTTTAAATCTCAGTCATACCACACATGTTCAAATCCTGTGGACAGAAGGAAGGCGTGAGGTGAAGAGTGTGTGCCCTGTCACTGAACCAGCTTTTAGTGCTTGAGCCGAGGTGTTCTCTAGCCTTTAAAGTGTTATTAGCTAAAAAGGCCTGACCCCTCAAGTTCATGTTGCTCCATTAAAGCATCTAAGTGCTCTGCAGGCCTCTGTTCTTGACTCCACGGTCCTCAAGTCACCTTCCATCTGTGTTCAAATAAAGCAGCGAGCCTAGCTCTGGGTTACAGTAATTGTACCATGGTGACCATTATTTTGAATTGTTATTTATTTATTTATTAACTGAACAGTGTTTTGGGGTTGATTTTGGTTTGGCTATAGGTTTTATACCCAGGGAAGAGCTACAGTCTGCAGAAGCCTGGTTGGTTAGCAATGGCTAACTAGCTAGTTACTAAGTCCAGCACATTTTGAACAGCTGATGAACATTTTTATGTTAAATTATATATTTTTGTATTATTATTAAGACTGGGCATGTTAATGCGCTATTATCGTGTTAACACATTATTTACTTAATGGTGACAATTATTTTATTGCACGTTAGCGCAAGTTTTTTTTAAATCCTTTTATTTTGAAACGTGGGTTCACGCGTTTATTTTTTGGGTTTGTGGGTACACGCACCGCTCTACGCGTTGGCTGGTTTTCACGGGAGTCAGGGGTCCCATTACTTTTGTCCTTACTATATATTATATTAACAAATTGGTGTTT
>JBBPCY010000039.1:33609631-33620218 GCA_037974405.1 Brachyalestes nurse
ACACAGGTTCAGATTCAAACTTTATTTGAAATACAACTCCCTTTTCTAATTGAGCAAAACAAATGCAATAACAAATGAATAAACATAGGGTGACCAGATTTGGCATTGTGAAAAAGAGGACACCTTAGCGGGGGGGGATTTACTATGTGTACCGGTTCAACTGTGGATCGGGGGAGGGGTGGGGGGTGGTTGGTGTGGTATTGGGGGTTGCGGGTTGCGGGATGGGGCCGAGAAGTACCAATGTTCACCCGTGTTTCCAGGGGAGATATGTGCATCTCGGGTTGACAGCCCTGGTCCGGGTGGGGTTAATATGTTTTATGCGCATCTCGGGGCGACGAATATTGAGGCAGCCCAAAATCCTGGACGATTCTAAAATTCTGCCCGGACGCCGGACACAGGTCTCAAAAAGTGGACATGTCCGGAAAAAAGAGGACGTCTGGTCACCCTAATAAACAACTGTCTCCACAAAAATGGCTGGGAACATTAAAATACTTATATGTAAAAAATTGAATAGTGTAGTTAAAGGATTTAGTTGGAATAAAAAAGATGGAAATATAATAAAAATGCAGCTTAATAACTGCTAATCAGACCAGACAATGTCTGGGCATGTTCTTAATATTCAGATATACATTTGTAATTGACAGTCCTCTGTCCATTACTCCCAGGCTGCTATGCCATTGAAGGAAAACAAAACACAGTGAGAGCAAAGAGAAATGCATTAAACAGGCTCTACATAGGTCTATACGCATCTCCACAGTCTCCACAGCTCAAACACTTCTTCAGTTCACTGCCGACTGTGTGTCCAAGAAACGCTGGCATGGCCACATGAATGAGCGAACGCAGATCCAGGAGCTACCCTGCTAGCTGTGCCCAGTTCTGCTGGGTTGTTAGCTTACACTCTTGTTAGCTTTAAAAACTACATGTGTGGGACAGCATACATCAGCCATGTGATTGGTGAGTTGACATCTGATGCACACATGACCCAAGATAAGGGCTGCCAAGTTTGTACCAAATAAGGAGAATTTTGGCAAATACATTAGCCATTTATGAGACAGTGGAAAGTTAGTTTGAATGTCGAACTGAAGTATTAAAGCAAAAAACCCATTCAACTTAATGGTAAGTTGTATCACACAACTAGTTAGCAATTAGCTGCCAATAAGGGTGGACTGTGTTGTTGTAGGTAACAGACAAATTGGCAACAACAATAGCAGAATTTTTCACTGCAAGCATTTTTGGTACACTAGTTTGGGTGTTTTACAACTGCAAGTCTAAACCCTGCTAAGCACCCTTGGAAGACCTTGCTAGCATTCACTTAGCCTCATCGGGGGCTTAGCCGGCCTCGAATCAGCAGAAATAGACACAAATCCAAAGTCATTTCATGCATGGCAGCTAAAAAAGTACTTAATCTGACACTTCTTCAAATCAGTGCTAGTCTGACTGCGCAGGCCAGCTGTAGTTTTATTGCTTCTCCACCTTTTGGAGTCATTCACACACAACTACTGTGAAAATGAGAGAGCTGCAATGAAAAGACATCCATGTTTAATCAGAGAAGCTACAGAGGATGTGTTTGCGCTTGGAAAGTTAATTTGCTCTTGTAGAGAAACACTTAACAGCCACGCTAGCACTTAAGACTACAAGGCAGGATGGACCCGCATGAATATTCAGCTTCGAAACATGCAACAAAATCTGTCATCCGCTGTAACGTTCACATTCAGATCTGCAGGAAGAGCTCACCATCTGCATTTTAATGACAGGCAGGGATCTAACAAGGCTTTGCTACCGCACTCCACTCATTTCCTTTCGGAAACAACAAAAGGCCAATTAGGCCTTTGCTAATGTATTTCAGTATTGTCCACGTTTCAAGGGAATTCTGCAAGACTTGCAAATCTCTGTAAGTTTCCCCAAAAATTGATATGCTCCACTGAGACTCAGACAGTGGAGCTTGATTGATTCAAACATGTACATCGAGCCCACATGAATAATATATGTTACATCAACATCATTTTGGCTTCAGGTTTCCTTGTGACAATAATTGTGTTGTTGTAACATTTTTTTTTCATGTAGACTATTACCATTTTTCACCTTTTAAAGTAAAGAAAACAAAATGAAATGAGTCCTGCTGTATAATTATATTTTAAGCATATTTATGTAATATTGTGTAATTTTATGCATATATCTATGTAAAATGACCACAGTTATATACACTTCATAAAAAACTATATATGCATGCTTATATCTTAATAAGGATTTTCGAATAGATTTAATAAATTCAAACCTGCGCTGTTTTTCTCTTTATCTTTGTGTGCTTAGCTGATGTCCAGTCTGTTATAGAGGTGGGCTTGATTTTGAAAAGCGGCAAGCCATCTGGCGTGATGTCTATGGATTGCAACAGCGGTTCCGCCGAACACCAACGTTCAGGTGGAGCCAGGCGTTTTGGCAGGAGCTCCACAATGTGCATCCCAGCAAGTCAACTCAACCTTAGCGCACCATGGGTACAGACAGCGCATGCTGTTCAAGGGTCCAGGACAGACATGAATGTGCAAGTCGTATCCTCCCGCACGGGGGAAGATTATGCTGGATTATTTGTTTTTCATTTGCTAACAACTATTCAGCAGCTATATTGTACATATATTGCAAGGTAAAAAAAAAGAACACATAGTTTGCAATTATTATTTTTTTTACAGAGCCACGTACCACTAAAAGAGACTATGTGGAAACTAGGTATACTAGGCACTAGGTATGTACATTACATTGTGCGTTGGGGCACACTGTATATACGAAAATAAATAAATAAAACAACAAAAAACACTTCTCAGAACAAATAAACATAAAGTACCCTGATTTACTAAGACATGTTATACCAAGGCATTTTGTACCATTTATGTCCTGTACTGTGAAACAGTAGGAGCTTTTGGATGATGGTACTAATAAATGTCCATCCGTTAGTTCAGCCATGCTGACCTGGCCTTCAGTGCTGGCCTTTCTGACCAAAAGAGCTGTTTCTTTTTTTCCTTTTTTTTTTTTTTTCAGGGACTTCACATGAGTTGCATGGCAAGCTTACAGTAAAACACAGAGGGTACTACTCCACGTGTCTGCTTGAAGGAATACTTCACCCAGTGTTGCAAGTATTTGCTAATAGCTAAAAAAGTCAGCGGAGGCCAGTGAGCGTTATGCATGAAATTATTCGAACAGATCAATAGCTGTGCTTACTCACTGTTAGCTCTGTTGGGCTGGCTGTACATGAAGAAACATTTGTGCAACTTGCTTGAAATTCACATGAAACTCAATGTTACATGCACTGTTTAATGTATAGCCATTTGCAGCTCACTTGAACTCCATCCATCTCAACTCCATTTTGTGAAACAGCAAATCAGATCGTTGGTAATACGCCAAAAATGTGTCAAATGATATTCCTACCAACTGATCTGCTTTGTTAGCCTGTTGTATTATGATCTCCCTAGATTTTCATTTTGTTCAAGTTGTTCATTTCCCCCTCTCTGGACATAAAAAAATTATACTAATATGCAAATCCAGGCTAAACAATGCATCAAAGATGGTTTTCTACAGCCAGAACAATTCTATATAAAATAGTAGCTACTAATCTTGCCAACGGTTGGAATAATCAAAAGTGTTACACTCAGCTTTGAAGATTTGCTTTGAAGTTTTTTTGAACTGCTTTGTGTAACTGTGAAATTCTCTTTCATGAACGTTTCATGCCAACATTTGTCCATGTAAAGCCAGCCTTACAGTCTGTGGTGTAGGATTCCTTTAAGCCATGGGTAGGGGTTAATATATTTGCACTGACTGTGACCACACTTCACACAATCTTCTCAAGTCATTCCAGTAGAGCCAGAATAGCAGCTTAAATAGGGCTATAACTCCATCATATGTGCATGGTTACAAAAATAAACAGTTCCAATCATTTTGCAGTTAAACTGCAGCGATACACGCAGCACGAATCCATTCATTTGATTCAACTCACTCACAATACAGCTGTCAGTAGGCTGGGGATTTATGGTAGACACTTCAGATAGAACAAAAAACAAATGCAGCATTTCACCTTGTTTTCCTCTGGCAATAGGTGTTAGAACTGTAACAAGGCAGAAAGCCGCACTGTCCATGCGAAAAAGGACAGAATGTATCATTCTTGTGTAATTAAAGACAAGTGATAGCATAACAAAACAGCAATCAAGTTACAAGGAGCCCAGCTGGACGGTCACCCTATCTCATGCCACTTTTCCTTTCCTCAGGACTCATTTGATCATATTACTGCGGGTAAATGGCGTTGTCAGCTCAAGAGGGCCAGAAATGGGCTTTTAGTTGGTTGCACATATGCTAATTGTATCATATAGCGCTAATGCCCTAATGCCAACTCATAACCTTTCATGGTGAAAGACTGCAAAATCTACAAAAACAATTAAAATAGAAACATCCCACGTACCAACAGCAAGGAGAATAAAAAAAATTGTATAAAAAAGAAAGAACGAAACCCGAGACCCGAGAACAAGGTCCATAAACGTGAGTTATGAGATTAGCAATGTTGTGGAGCAGAAGTGTTTATGGTGCTGATTTACTGCCTTCATTAAGCTGCCTATATTCATTTCATCTGATCGTAAAAACCACCACAGGTCAACCGAGTGAGACCATTAGGAATGTTGCGATCTACTTGCCCTCTGGAGGGCGCTCGTGTGGATATTGTGTGCTTCATTTTAATAACGTCTTCATGCAGTTTCAAATCTAGTCTCCAGCAGTGGGGCGGTGGTAATAACACCAGACGTAAAAAAATGAAAAAATAAACAAAAGTAGTTGAGAAGTATCTAATTAGCATAATCAAGAGTCGATCACCACATTAAACACTCAGCAAAATTACACACGCGTTCCGTTTTGCATTACTTAATATGATCCTATTTACATGGCAGTAATTGATATTCACTTTGCTGTCATAAAACGCCAATTGGCATACATTCAGAGACTAAGTACGCACCTATTGCCATCTGAGTTTGGTTCTCTTTCTCTTGAATATTGAGTCCTTCCTCTAGCTAACATTGCTCTTCACACGATGATTTACAATATCATATTTACAGCAGTCAATCCATGTTCAAGTGAAAAAGAAAACTGCAGCAGTTAACTATGAAACAAGCAACTATGTACTGTTTAGGTGAAACATCTTTATGATCGAGACAACAAACGATGTTTCAGCCAGTGACCAAACAAAAGATCTGGTCAGTGTCCACAACAAATGCATTCGAAAACTCTCGCTCTCGTCCACAGATCAGTTATCGTCCAGATAAACTTGGTAAGACCAACCTTGGAGGTTTCATTAAAGTGCAGAACATCTCAGAAACACTGGTTAAATTGCACGAATAATTGGTTGATGCAACAGAACGCCACAATTTGCGAACAACAAAACACACATATTTGACCTTTTCCAGGTAAATTAGGCTACAAATAGGAACATTTCAACCGAAACACGTACGCTGAACCTAAAATTGACCACTACAATCAAGTATTTTAGTGCAGCTCTTTTAGATGTTAAGAAATGCCACAAATTTAAATACCAGTAGCAACAACTTTGCAGGAAAAAAACCCCATTTCACCAGATGTCAGTTGATAATTGTAAGGAGCAGCGTCAATGTAAAACGAAATTTATGCCTGAAGCTAAACTAATTTTCCTCCTTCATATCTGCAACTCATTACACCAAGAGAATAAAGTAAACGCGCTGCAAAATTAAAACTGGAGACAATAAGCAGAGTATTGCAGTATCATATTGCATGTAATGATCAACGTGGATCAAAAAATATCACGAGTCTTGTTTTATTATATATATACTTTTGGTTCTTCTTTCTTAGTTGCTACCAGTGACAGAGAGTCATTGGTCTTCATCAGTAAAGGCTTTCAGTGCAGCCCAGAGTCTGCCAAGTATTGCCTTAGCCATCGTGAACAGATCCATCAAAAAAAGCCCAGCAGAACCCTTAAAAAACACAGGCGTTTCACCACAATAGCTTTGCGCTCTCTTGAGAAAACAGATCAATGAATAAATAACAAGCTTACATGCTCCTGCACTCCCACATAGACACACACAAACCATGTATATGGCTTCTAAACTTGTAATCAAGGCAGTTAAATAAATGGCGTTTCTTTTGACTTGTTTTTCTCAGTTGACACAGACACAACCAAACTTTGTGTTCAAGCTCAACTTTGGTTTTTGAGTAGATACAATGATATTTACTTTTTTTCCCCATTTATCCTATTTACATATCGATGTAAGATCGACCAGCGGTCTATAATACTATTTTCAATGATATTTTACAAGAATATGGACAGTTAATTAGTTGCTACAATTATAGCTTATTCAGAAAAAAGGACACTCAAAACACTTTTTCAAAGCATAAAATTTCATCATTGTCATCTGATGCAAGTCCCTGATTTTTTTTTTTTTCTCCTCAATTCCCAGCTCAGGCCAGATTGCATTTTATGGACTCTACAGAGTATGCAACAGTAACATACAACAGAATTTCCTCTCCATCCCTTTTCATAGCAAAGACAGCATGGGGGCATTAGTAGCTGAACGCGAAAGTGACTAACTACACAAGTGGGTCGACTAGAAACATCCCCCCCACTTCAATCTAGTTACAGTAGCGACGTTATATCTAGTAATAGGTCTGTCTGGTTTGTCCCCCATTGATCCCTGTCATCAGTTAAACACCACACATTCTGCCTCCTCTACCGAAGGCTCTTACAGGAGTGCGGAGAAACTGCACTGACAGAATTCGGGGAACAGAATTCATTGTGACTCACAATAGTGTCGCCATGACAACATAAGTTGCCAGTGTTCCGGTCAGAGGTTCGAGGACAGCCTGGATCTAGCTGAGTCCGTTTCTGGGAGGCTAACTATTGAATCTTTCTTGTGCACTATCGGGTCGAGGTGACCTTGTCCTGCAATGCCTGCTCCACTGACCACTGGAGGGGTACCCATAGGGGGCGGAGTGGAGGGGAAACTAGGTCCTGCTGCTGATGTCTGGTGAGGCAGTGCCATTCTTTGAGGCACGGCACTCCTAACCCCAGATGGCCCAGGAACGGCGGGGTGAGGAGCTTGCGGTGGCCCAATGGATGTTGAGGATACATGGGTTGATGGTGGTGGGCTGGGGCCCACAGCTGTTGGGCCGTCCTGGGGCAGGGAAGGTTGTGAAGCAGACAAGGCCCGGGCATCCTGGCTCAGGGTTCCCCCATGCTGCAAGGGATGGGCACTCTTCTGTGGGGTGGCCCGCGTTGGACTGGGCACATGCTGCTGAATGAGGGACAGCTGAGATCCCGTGCGCCCACCCATTGGGCTGCAGCCGTACTGGAATGTCCGGCCACCCATTGCTGCTAACGGGCTCTGCACAGGTGGACTTGAAGTGGCTGCAGAAGCACAGGCTCCCCCAGGAATCAACCCAGGTGGCTGTGACTGCAAGGGAGAGATGGATACAGGACTGGAAAGGTTTTGGATGGCCTGGAAGCGTCTGACCATTCGGGGGGACTGCAGCACACCCTGTCCCACTAGAGGGCTGGCCATCTGGGGACAGAAGCTCATGGCTACGGCTTGCTGGAGGGTGGCAATGGCGGAGACACCCTGGGATTGGTTAGGTGGTGCGAAGATGCCTCCGGGGATGGAAGGTGTCATTGACATGGCTCGCGGGCGCTGCAAGTCTACCAGCTTTACCATCTCACGGTCATACTTGACAATCTCCTGGATCATTTCGTTCTCATGGTTGTTGAAGACGCCCGAGTTGAGGTCATGCTGCACTTTGTGCATTAGGATGGAGTTCTTCTTACCTGTTGAGGAACAGGAAAGTAAGCAATTCTGTTACAAAGAAGGTGTAGCAAATTCCTGCTCACTTTCTGATGTTAATTAAGCCTAGTCCCGGAATACCTCGACAATGCACTTTTCGCCAAATGCTCTGCTCTAACAGACCTAATTCATCAGCTAATTACCCCAAATTTCCAGCCAATTATAAAGCCCTTCATGAACTGAATCGACGTGTTAAAGCAAGAAAAACACAATTCTGTTGACTACAGGGGTACACCTGAAAAGCATAGGACACAATGCTTTTTCAAGCATTTTCAAGGAGCAATCCATTAAATAGCAGGATTTGGGGTAGAAGCTTCAGTAAGACAAATTTCCTTTTCAATGACTCTTCTTCCCTCGAGTCAAGGCTCTGTCTGAGCAGATAACAGAACCCTAGTGTGTGAAGTGGCATCAAACTGTGGGTTATATATTCAAAGGATAATTTGGCCATTCATATTTGCTCCCATACCCTTAATGTAGTCGACCAGTCAAGTCATTTAAACCAGACTTGCTTATGCGACATAACATGAAATCCTGATAAAAAATGGACAAAGTGGATTTTAAGCAAGAATGTGCCATTAATGCTGTTTGCACAGTGCTAATTGTAATACATAAGATTTCGATACCCCTTAACTACAGTAGAGGAATAGCTTCAGTGCAATAACCAAATGTGACACCATGACAGTAAGCACGTTTTGTTCACTGGAGTGAACGAGTAAGAAATAATTGAGATAATGAATCAATCTTTATCAATAATATAGGTAAATATAAATAAAAGGATTTGAGTTTACCTATGCGGTCGAGCCTGTCGATGGCAACAGTCTCAAAAGCTCTCCTCATCATGGGGTACTCCTCCAGCACCTCGTTGAAGTGGTCTACCGAGAGCGAATACAGGCGGCAGTACGTCTCCGCTTGAACGCTCGCCGTTCTACGACCTCGTGTCAACAAACAGATTTCTGCCACAGGGAGAGATGCACAGCACACACACACAGAATGACATGATTTGCATCTGTCCTTTTGCTATTTTATATAACACCGCAAACATTTTTCCATTTTTCACTCACTGAGAACATGTTCAGAAGCCCTTAAGCGTTCAAAAGCTGAACTGAACGGACACTTCACAAGGTTAAAGGCTTTTAAGGGTATGAAAGGCTGGCAAACATTATGGAGACAAAGTCAGAAGATTTTTTTGTTGTTTGATTTTGCATGTTTGCGATCCTCCAGAATAGAAATGGACTCCACTTTTCAGTGCTATGGCGTGCTACTGATCTCCTCACTTGAGTGACAGAAATGTTCTAGAACAGCTTGTCTGCATTATAAACACCGGCCACTGCATAAGCAGCCCCCTCCATCAATCAGAGCCAGCTCTCAGCTTGTGCTCTGAATCAGTTCTGGATCAGCAGACGCAAACTCTAATATCCTCCTTCCGGGAGGCCGCAGCTAATTATAGACCGCCCCGTCATTCCAGACCACTCACTGTTGGGTCTCATTCATCAAGTCAAGAGGCAATAAATCACGGCATTTCAATCAGAAACGGAGGCACAAATGAATGCCCAAACACAAACACACAGACACAAAGAGAAACTGAGACACACACAAGTTTGCGTTTGTGGACTATTTCCACAGAACGAACCTAAGTAATGCTATTCCTAAATCCAAGCCTAACCTTAACATCTGTTATCTATAGGAAATCCTTTGGCTTTTTTACTGTTTTAATGAAATAGCTTAGCAGGAAGAAAATCAAATGTACAGAGATACACTCAAAAATCAGAATCAAAGTGTATCTCTGTACTGGTGGTCCATTTTTACAGGTAAAAGTCCGTCAGACACAGAAGTCTAAGATTACTAAGCAACTCAACATGGTTTTTGAAAATCAAGTGATGATTGAGGCATGCAATTTGCATCATAATAATTGGTAGGGTATAGCTCCTACTACTAGTTTGCTACATTCCATCTCCGTGCTAGTGCAAAACTGCACATTTCAGACATGTTCATCACCCGTAAGATCTACAATCGTTCCCCAAAGTATTGTTTTAAACGAAAGACGTACTTTTAGAAAAAGGCAGTTGACTTCCTAGGAACTGTTTCCCTGCACGTCACATTTCAGGTTTTCCATCTTCCTAGGATTATTCAGACTCTGCGCTTTGCTAAATACATAGCAAACACAAACACACTCACAAACAGCTTGACTCGCATCCAGTGTCTGTCTACTGCTATTTTGCATAGCCCCTGAGACCGCTAGCATGCCTAGACTGGGAAACTAATTCCGTGCTTCTGCTGCTACTGATATTTCTCCCATGATCCTGCTCAATATCTGTCGAGCTGAATCCCCCAGGGGAGGCCTTTCTACCACCCTTTTAACTCTGGCTACAGAAGGCATCTGTTCATCTGCGACCTTTCCAAGGTCACGCTCCTGCTCCTGCCTGCCCACTGTGGCTGCAGAGTGCTGAGTCATGAGGATTTTAAAGGCACAGAGGGATCGTCTTGCGCTCCTCGGCGACGCAGAGTATGCTCACCACACACGACTTCTACAAGTCAGAAATCTCCAAATCTTTCCGCAGACACAAAGCCATTCAGCCTGCATTCCATCCCAGCGCTTGGCACCATTTTCAGAAAAATGTGAGGTGCTTCTCAAAAGTGTCTTCAGCATTAGGAAGTAATATACATCATATATATATATATATATATATGTGTGTGTGTGTGTGTGTGTGTGTGTGTGTGTGTGTGTGCGCGCGCTTTGGGGGTATATGGGTATGTG
>JBBPCY010000039.1:33692226-33726245 GCA_037974405.1 Brachyalestes nurse
AGTAAAAAAACAACAGTCCATCATTACCTTATTACAGAACATATTCTGGTTTGTTTAACTCTTTTTTTGTTTACTGCGTAATTCCATGTGTTCCTTCATCATTTTGTTTGTTTTCAATATCTACAATGTAGAAAATAATAAAAACAAAGAAAAGCACAGAATGAGAAGGTGTATATACATATATGGGCCAGAAGTTTAGGCCCAACCTTGGATTTTGTTTTACAAAAATAAAAAATACGCTGCTCTTTCAATATTTTATTACAAGATAACATTAGAAAAACGTAAAACAAATGAAACTGACTGGTCTTGAAGTGTAATCTAACAATACACTGTGAGAGCAGTTTAATGGATATGAAAGCTTATGTAACCACTACTTGCCTTTATCACAGTAGCACAGATTTGTGGATTCCAGTGACTTTTGGAAATAACTTGCGTCCAAACTCTCTCAGCAGCAAACAGGTCTGTCTCATTGGCTGGACATTTATTGTGAGCTTGTCGGTCCAGCTCGCCCCATGCCGCTCAAAGAAAGATCTGGAGACTAGGGAGCCGAAGACTTCCTAAAACCTTTAAATTTTCTTCGGACTGGATATCACTAAGGCGTAATTTTGAAGAACGCTTCAGATCATTATGAATAATGAAATTTTGACCAGTGATATGTAAACCAGAAGGAATTGTGAGATGTTAAAGAACTGAGCCATGTGTTCCAGCACAAAGTGAATGTCGGTGCACTATTGACAGACGTGACGTGTCTCTTCGAAACCATTAGTTTGAGCCTTTTTGGTTAAAAAAACAGATAAGATAAGATAAGATAAGATAAACCTTTATTAGTCCCATAAGTGGGAAATTTGTTTTATCAGGGCAGAAAGTGGACAGTACAAAGTTAAAAATGAAGAAACAACAGAATAAATGTTTCACCACAGACTATCAAATATTGAAAAACACATTTGTTTGAAGTAATACAGTAATACACTTTTGAAAGAGCAGTGCATCTTTTAGTTTTTCAAAAAAATCAAAAGGTGGGACCAAACTGGCTTGTAGTGCGTGTGTGTGTTTGGACACACACTTTATTGAATTCTGGTGGCCCCCTTACTTCCAGTGAAGGGCAGTCTAAATGCTTCAGCAGACACGTGTGTGTGTGTGTGTGTGTGTGTGTGTGTTGTGAATGTTGTGAACATATAAGGTGTGTCACCCACCTGTAAGAGACACTTGCTGACGTCACTGGCGCACAGCGCTTTGTTGCAGGCGGAGGAGACGCTGATGAAGAGCAGGAGGGAGAAACAGACTGAGAGGAGGAAGAACACAGCCCTCATCCTCACCACTCCAGCACCTAGAAGGCAACTCTGACACACACACACACACGCGGGCTCTTCAGGGCGGTCCTAATGACAGAAAACAGCCGCATGCACTTCTTCCGCACTTTAGGTGGATGAGGGAAGAATGGACGAGCAGCAGAATGAAACAGAACTCATGTCTTATATCACGATACAGATAGAGATCATGACTACAGTTAAAAGCCTTTAGATCACCCAGCATCTTGTAGCTCCTAGCTAATTAAGGAACCTTAAGACAGCTGCTGGAGTTCAATAGTCACGTCCAAGCTCAAATCCAGGCCAGAGAACTTCGTGGAGCTGATAACACACTCCTAGTGTGTTTCTGAGATGTTTTCAGCCGTGACACGATCCCTCTCCTGGTCTCCTGCCTCTTTAGGAGACTTCACCAGAGTGACGCACTACAGCAGCATTAGTCCACAGTTGGGAAAGTTTCTCTAGCTGTTTCTAAATTCTCCCAGCAACCACGAACGGGGTCTTACCGTGTGTATCCGGGACCAGTTCTCTTCCTCCGCTCCGGGCTGTTCTCGTCTCTTTGTCCCGCCCGGGTGCTGGGTAAGGATCACACCGGGAGTTTGGCCAGAGGAGGCAGTCCCAGCACTGGGACAGCAGCAAGGGGTTCTTAAAGACACCGAGCCTGCATGGGCGTGTCCCATATATACAGTGCCTTACAAAAGCATTCACCCCCTTGGCATTTTTCATGTTTTGTTGCCTCACAACCTGGAATTAAAAATTGATTGTTTGAGAGTTTGCACCATTTCATTTACATAATATGCCTACAACTTTGAAGATGTTTTTTTTGTTTTATTGTTAAGCAAACAGCAAATAGGATAAAATAACAGAAAACTTCAGCGCCGCCCACCCACCCCCCATTCCAGCACATTTAAATGTTTCTCCTTAAACCACTCGAGTCTTGCTTTAGCAGTGTGCTTCGGGTCTTTGTCCTGCCGGAAGGTGAACCTCCGTCCCAGTCTAAAATCACAGACAGACTGAGACACGTTTTGCTCAAGAATATCCCTGTATTTAGCACCATCCATCTTTCCCTCAGCTCGGACCAGTTTCCCAGTCCCAATGCTGCAACCACCATGTTTCACTGTGGCGATGGTGTTCTTGAGGTGATGGAATGCGTCGGTTTGCGCCAGACATAGCATTTTCCTTGGTGGCTGAAAAATTCAATTTTAGTTTCATCTGACCAGATGAGTTCAACCCAGATGTGTTGGATGGGGTTGAGGTCAGGGCTCTGTACGGGCCAGTCAAGTTCTTCCACACCGATCTCATCCAACCATGTATTTATGAACCTTGCTTTGTGCACTGGGACACAGTCATGCTGGAATAGAAAAGGTTCTTCCCCAAACTGGGTCCAGAAAGTTGGAAGCATGGTGTTGTCCAAAATGCAAAATGTCTTGGTATGCTGAAGCACTAAGATTGTCTCTCACTGGAAGTAAGGGGGCCAAGCTAAAACCCTGGAAAACAGGTTTGTCCCAATATTTTTGTCCATGTAGTGTGTGTGTATGTATGTACATATGTACATATATACAGTATATGCATACATAAGTGACATTTAAAAAGCTCAGTCAAGTTTCAGAGGAACTCAGAGAAAGAAACTTTGTTGCTTATTAAGCCACACATTAATCTATGTATGAAATTCAAGCATAACAAAGCCACCTAACTTAAAGCATAAACCAGGGATGAAACAGTTGTAGGTGATTCCAGGTCATCAGGCCGGTGATGAGGGGTGGCTGAAGACTTTTGCACAGTACTGTGTGTGTAAATATCAATACGGCGAACTTGTGTTTTAGAACGGCCAGTTAGGGAGGCCCTAAAATTTGTGCATTAGTTAGCACATTAGAACACGCCCCACAGAAAAGATTTACATACTTCCAAGTTCGGTCAATATAAAACACAAGCTGGAATACATGGAGAAATCACTAGATGGAAATGTGAATGTTTTTAATATAAACTTACCACTGTTTTACCCAGGCTTTTGGTTTATACTGTTTTGGAGCTGTGATTTTTTTTTAGTCTTGGTTGATAATGTCACTATTATCATCACCCAATAAATAAGTGACATTTTATAATGTGTGTGCTGTTTACTGTGCAGTAGTCAGAAACGGTTAAATGAAACCCTATGATTATTATTATCCAATCATCCTAGATCCACTTGACAAGTTATATTTCGCTACCAAAAATAGTTACGTGTGGAGTGACCATATATATTCACCACTAACTACTTTACAAACATTATCTTATTCTTTCACTGACTGACTGCTAACCTGTTTGGTCCAGTTTATAGCTGTACATTACCTGTAGTCCATCTGAAGCTGCAAAACTTATCAGACATCCTTACCACATTCATTATAATGGATTATCATAAGCCAAGGAGTGGCACTAACATCATACTGTGTGAAATGAGCACATCAAGTACAACAACAGTGTTGTTTTTTGGCCATTTTATCAGTTACTTCTGCTAGCCTGAGAGTGGTCCACCACCGCAAAATATCCGGCCAAGAGCGGATCTGTGGCCAGAGACTGACCATCGATGAAGGGCTGGAGGTTAACCAGTTTTGCATGGCAACAGATGGACTATTGTGTGTAAATAAATACATTCTTGCAATAAATATGGCTTGCGAAAAACTGGCTTGTAAATATATTATTGTAAAACCCTGACCACATACAGGTGTCCATGAGAAGAAAAACATAACACAACGGAAGCATTCTGGATTTCACAACCAATAAAATTTATTCAATTATATATTACAATTATGTACATTATCATGTAACAAGTAAATATTAAAATAGACATATTTTTAGAACCATCGTTCAAAAGGCATTATGTTGTAAAAAATAGGTTTCGTTTTTGTTGTGATCTCACATTAAAACTGTAAAAGTAAGTTGTCTTTTTCTATTGAGAAGACACAACAATCTGGTTTTCTCTTAATGTGCGCGAGACACAACGGACGACACGTAGGAAGTGAGTGTTACCAAGACGACAAAGGCGGGAAAAAGCAGGACCACTTACATAAACCTCACCACAGTACAGCTTTTCAGAAAAGAAGTACAAACCTGCAACGCATGCACAGCATTGAAATCACAAGTCAAAAAACACCTGCTGTGATGAATCTAGAAGGAAACAAATAGAAGAAGTAGAAGAAAAAAACGTAACAAAAACGGGAACATAATTCAAAAAACACATGCTTAAAGAGTTAAGCCAACATCAACAACAGAGGACGCTCAATATAAAACCAACTTTGGTCCATTAAACATTTGACAAAACAAAGTTTACAATCAAAATATCTATTATTTTAATTATGCTTCCTTTCTGTTCTTTTCTCTCTTTTTACAAGTTAAAAACAATAATTACATGACTATTTACAAATGCACAATCAGTATGTATAAAATAAGTTAAAAAATGAAGAGAACAATCTATACATAATGAACACTCACTTTAGAAACAAGTTGGATTGAGACCTCTGCGTCCTTTTGGAGGAGAAGCTCTTTCCCTCCTTTACTGACTTTTCTCCCCTCTATCTCCTGCCTATCTCTCCTGTTTCTTCTGGTCATTAAGGGTGGCTATTGCCCTCTGCTGGCTGGATCTGCTTGGTGCAGGTCCACCTGCCCTTGGGTCTACTTTTCTGAAATGGAGACCTTAGGGATTAAGTGCATTTTAGTTTGGACTTGAACCCAGTAGCTGTAAGAATCGACTTATGCTTTGGACTGGATCTTTATAGCTGAAGTGCATCTCGACCAGGAGACTGTGGTCAACCAGACGCTGGTACAGAGAAAAGGAAATTGGACCTTCAGAGACACAAAAGATGGGCCTTAAACCTGGTACAGCACCGTAGCATGTACCTTTATAGTTACTCATTTGGCAGACACTCCTGTTGACAGCAACTTGCAGAAAAACTGTACTGCAGTTTGACTTGTCTATAGACATTAGTGATTGTTTTTTGTGTCATCATCCTTATTAGGGTTTTTTGTTTAGGAGCTCCCGGAGTGTCTGGTTTATGTTTCAAGGCTGAGCTCTACACCACACATGTACGCGCACACACACAAACGCTTACACACAAGCGCACACACAAGTACACACACGCACACACAAGCTCGCCCAAGACAAGTGCTTCATGTTCCACTGCTTCTCTTAGGTCCTGACCATGCTGACTGATGACTGGAGAAATGTGCTCCTAGTCTCATCTCTATTGATGCGCCGGGTCACTGCTGTTATATCGGGGTCAGGTCAAAGTCATCGTTGACCTCCACAAGAGGGATGTAGAACTCCGGAATCTCAAAGATGCTGGTTGATTTGTAAGTGGCCGGATCTAGCTCCTGGAGCTTCAGCTGCCACTCCAAACGCTGAACTGCATTAAGAGCTGCTGCCTCATGTTGCTGCCTCATCAGGAGACACGTCTGAGACAAAAAGAGAAAAAGGAGGAGAGCAGAGTTAGTAACAGAAAAGAAAATTTAAGGTCTAACCAAGGGGCAATATGGCAAATATTTATCCGTCTCATGTGACATCATTATATGAATGCATGCGACAATCAAAATATATTTAGCGATATTAAATTAATTTACTGTATTCCTAAGAAAGCCAGTGGCGGACATGACAATGTAATTTTTTTTTAGTGTTCGTGCAATAATACCACTAACATTCATGTTTCTGAGGGTAGCACGAAGAGTCGTGGTAAGTAATTTTTAAAAAATGATAACACTTCCCAAGGCTGAACAACAGGAAAAAAATGTGTGTGTATGTATGTATGTATATATATATATATATATATATAAAAAATGTGATTTTATTATAAATGTTATGATACTGCCCAGTGGACACTGAACACACATGACATGACCATGACAAAACTGCACTTTTTTTTGCTTATGCATATTACCTTTAACTTATCAAACTTGTCATCAACATCCTGAAGCCAAGACATGAATTGTCTTGCATTAAACCGATCCCTCACTGAGGTCTTCCCATCATCACCCTGTCATGCAAAAGAATAATATATATTAGCATGAAGCAAACATGATTATCACTTAATAAACATGTTGTTTTCCTTCTGATTTAGTAAAGCAACACAATTAATGATCATTAAGAATGATTTACAGTTACAGCAGAAAGAAATGCACTCTACAGTACTTATTAATAATATTCTGAAAATAGCCTGCAGATATAGGTTACAAAAACTAAAACTCCCATCGTTCAAGCAGACATAGTAAATTACCTGTACATCCTGGGGCATGTTATATACTTCCGCATCCAACAAGACTGTGCAGGCACTAAAAGGAAGCGTCTGATTGGCTAATGTTCTTGCAGCACGGTAATGGACACGCAAGACTTCCTGCTCATTGGACACGATCAGCTTCTCCTGAAAGGTAAAAATCAAAAATCATGTTATTGCTAACTGTAAGAATGAGGTTGTTAGCCCTTCTCCCAATGGAGAGGCTGTAAGAAAGATTTTTGGAAGGACTGCAAAGTCTTGGCAAATCTGTGTTGCCGGAATCCAGCCAATGAGAATCATTTCATTATGTCTTCCTTACCCTGACACAAGCGACTCAGAGCTTGTTAACTGATGAGCTGAAAAAAGTGTCACTGTTTTCTTTGCTAATTGGTGGCGTGCTAGAACCGACGAACGTAGAAGAACGCTTACACTGAGACGGAGGGGAAAAAAACTTGGCAAAGCCACTTACCCTCTCAATGCTGTGCTGTAAACGCAGTTTCATCCGCACTACCTCCTGCTGTTTGAACATCTCTTTTAGCGGCTCAGGTAAAGAGGGTGGTGGAGTTATCTAAGAAAGCAATTGAAAATATACATATATAAATTGGGACAATTCTCAGTCTGGTATTTTTTTGGATGGCAGACTGAAGTTAACTCACCGTTGGAATACAGAGTTTGCTGAGGGGGTTCCCATCAAGCAGGTAGGACCCGTTGAAGGTGACGTATTCATCATAGTACTGTGGGGCTTGAGGGATGACACTACACAGCACCTTCCTCTTCTCCTCAATCTTCTTGCGGATGTGGAGATACTCATAATACGGGTTTGCCCTTTCTGTCTGGTAGGGCTGAATTTCTTCAAGCTTAAGTGAGTCTACGATTGCTGCCAAAGACTGCTGGGTTTTCTCTTTGAGTTGTTGAGCTGAGAGGTTCACTTGGGTTTGAGGGGAAGCTCTTGGCATCTTTCGTTTCCTTGGATGGGTCACCTGTGCGTCGACTTCATCGTCCAGAAGTCTGATTTTAGCCCTGGCCCCAGATGGATCGCTATCTCTGTCCGCAACAGATAACGGGGAAGAGCTTCCAGAGGTTGCACCACTTGGTAGCTCTGCTTGAGGATCAGGCTGAACTCCACTACAGCTCTGAGTCTGATCCCCATCTAATGGAGAACCTGGTTTTAAAGGTTTCTCCTCAGTGGCAGGAAGGTCTGTCATCTCTACATCTACGTCTTGCTTAGGCTCTGGAAGAAGCTGGGCCTGAGGCCTATCCTCAGTAGACATTTCCTTTTCTACTTTTGTTTCGCCAATTCTATTCTCGGGTCCCTCCTCAGACACTTCCATGGGCTCCTCTTCCATGGGCTCCTCACCAGGACTAGCACTGCAGGACACATTTGTAGGTAAAAGCACAGGCAAACCATGTTCATTCTTCTCCAACTGAGCATCACCTGTGCCCAAATTCTCTTTCGAAAGTCTCGATTTACAGTCCTCTTGTGAATTCAAATCAGTCTTTTCTTTAGCCTCCTGGGAATCTCTGACCGTGCTAGATGTTTTAGAAGACTCCTCAGGGCTGACTGTATGTGAAGTAGTGGATGGGGCTGGGCTGCTTGTCCAATCCATTCGGACACCTCCAGAGATGCTCTCATCACTTTTGTCCTCCGTTTTGTTTTCAGCAAGCACTGATGGACTCTTCTCTCTTTGCTCTGGTCTCAAATCCATATCTGCTGCTACTGATTGATCGTTGTTAGGCTCCAAGACAGCATCCCACTGCAGATCACTCGAATGCGTAGGAGTCTTAATGTTGAAGCAGTGCTGTGGCTGTGATGACAGAGGTGATGCAACTTGGGACACAGGGGCCACCAATACATCTTTGTTTGAGCCTTCTGTCCTGTCTGTGTCTGAGCCATCAAGCTGTACCTGTCCACTTTGCTCTGGCAGAACGTCAGTGGTGTTAGGTTTGCTGAACTCTACCGTAGTCGGCAACACACTGCTGGCTTGTGGCAGGCTAGATGGCTGAACTGGGAGGTCTTTTATGGAAGAGTCTTGAGAGTGAGTTACACTTCCCAACTGACTGTTCAAAGTGCTACCTTCATCCTCAACGCTGGCAGAAAGTTCAGTTTCAGGTGTAGCACTAGGGAGTTGTACTGATGACGAGCTTTGACTCTCCTGTACATGTGCTGCACTGGCCTCAACAGGGTGGACTTTACCCTGCTCATCAACAGAACATGGTATTTCACCAACTGTTTGAGATTCCTCAATTGGCCTGTCTGCTTCAACTGCTGCCGACTTGGCATCTTCATCTAATATAGCTCTTAAATACGGCGATGCGTTTTTACTTGACAGTGGTGTTCGATTGCAAAGAGAGGCATCAGGAAGACTGTTAACATCTTTATCATGAACAAGAGGTGATCTGGAGGACTGAAGAACGAGGGAAGACTGCAGAAAAGGTGGCTGGGAATCAGACGCATCTAGATTGAGATCTGAATCATATTCAGTGGGCCGCGGTGTTAGCATGGTAGCTTGGCAGGAATCCTCTGAACTGGCTACTGATACCATGGACACTGATCTTGACATGACGGCACACCGTTCACTATCTGGCCTTGGAGACCGACTGTTTTCAAGTACTGGACAAGTCCTTCCGAAACATGAGAGATTTTTAGCGTCTAGTGAAAGCGTTCTTCCGCTGGTGGCATCTTTTAGAGTCTTCTCCCGACCATAACCTTCCGGAGTCTCTGAACTCTTTGAGCGCAAGAGCTCCTTGTTTGTACACAGATCATTGGATAAAGAGGGTGTCTTTGTTTTCTCTTTGACTTTCTGCTTTCCAGAGTCAGTCCCTGGTCGCTGTTTTAGCCTTTCTCTCTCCTTCTGCTTTATCTTTTCCAAATGTTTCTTGTGCCACTGCTCAATCTCCTGGTCCTTGAGGCTAAGCATGCGTTCAAAGCTAGTCTGCATGAGGTCATCATTGACCAACCTCTTCTCTTTGGGACGAATATCCTTTTGTGCAGGTGAGGCTTTGGATTTAGACCGCTCACACTCAGACTCAGAAGGCCTCGTTTTACTAAGTTTGCTATCCCTGTTTTGCTGAGATCTATCTTTATCCTTATCTTTATCCTTGTGTCGGTCACGATCCCGATGCCGATCAGAATCTCGATCCCTGTCCCGTTTGTCTTTCTCAGGGGTTTTCACAACATCATCTTTTAATTTTGAAGTTACTGTTTTATTGCTCTCAGACATGTATCCCTTTTTCTCTTCCAAAAGTAGTTTGAGATTCGAATTTGACATGGACGAAGGAGTGGCTTCTTTTGACTTCTCTTTTTTCCTCTTTTCAAAATCTTTATCCTTTTCTTTATTTCGATCAGCTCTTCCGTGATCACAGAGTTTCTCAGGAGCTTTTCCTTTCTTTTCGGAGGTTGTTTTATCTTTTTCTTTGTCCCGGTGTTCATTAGTAGAATGTTCTTTTTCCTGCCGATCTTTTTCACTTCTTCTTTCAAGTTTGTCCTTGCTTTTCTTGTTTTCATCATGCTTTTTTATTACAGGCACAACTTTAAGTTTTTCACTCTCTTTGTGGCTTTTATCACCAGGTAAATGGGAAGTGCTAGTTAACTTTTCCCTCTCTTTCCATCGATCTGCTGTGTTGGTTGAGTTGTGAAGGTCAGATTTATCTGCTACATGCTCCAATTTGATCTTCTTTTCTTTGTCGGGGTGTTTCTTATCAGCCTTTTCAGATTCCCTATCCTTTGCGGGAAGCCGTTTATCACTTTTCTCTCGAGTACTCTTCTCTGTGGTATCCACCTGATTTTGATCGACCAGATTTCCACCAATAGGCTTATCTTCTGTCTCCTCTTTTACACCAGCACTGGCAAGCAAGTCTTCAGCCTTCTGCACCAAGCTGAGAACTTCTATCCGGTCATCATTTTCTACCCCCCTTCCATCCTTTCCCCTTTCTTCTTTGTAGGTAGTCTCTTTCTTTTCTTTTTTTATGAATTTGTCTTTTTCTCGTTCATCTTTTGGTTTCCTCTCCTTGCCACTGTTGCTAACGGAATGCTTGTCTTTTGATGAGCTCTTTTCTTCTTTAACTGGTGATGAGTCAAGGGACTTCTGAGGAGAGCAGCTCTCTGGTGTCTCACATTTCACGGCCATGTCCTCACCCTCGTCACTTTTGAAGAAATTCTCCTTCCAAAATTCACGATCGAACTCCATGTTCCGATGGCCATCTTTTCGTAATTCTTTCTGCCGATGACGATTCCTCTCAGCCTCGTACTCCTTTCGGCATTTGTCCTTCTCCTTATGTTTCAGCTTATGCTTTTTCGCGACCTTGCTGTCTTTCTCAACCTTCCTGAAGGCACCTTCGGAGCCATCCATACTGTTACTTAGGCTGGCATCTTTGAAAGGACTGGAGCTTCCATCATCTACATCCAGGTTGAGATCTTTATGGTGATGTTTGCTTTTTTCTTTGTGCTTACAGCCCTTACTGCTGGGACCTTCTGTGCAATAGTCAGAATCTGTGTAGTGGTTGTACTTAACTCCATCTATTGAGCAGGACCCATCTACAATGGAGACACAGGTCTTTGCATTTTCCTGTTTTAATGGAGTTGTCTGCTTGTCAGTTTGGCTATGATTCAGTTTTGGGGACTTCACTGCAGACAAGTGAAAAAGGTGCACTGATGAATCATCCTTTGGACTAAAGGACATTTTGAAGGAGTCCTCCTCTCGAACGCTCTTGTCAGAGTTGTCGGAGACTGTTGCTGTGGAAAACAGAAGAGACTTGCTGTTCTCTTTCCCGTCCTCTCGAACCTCCTGGTTCTCCTTGTTTTTGCTCTGGCTCTTGTTTTTCTTCTTATTCACCTTGCCTTTTTCTTTTTGCTCAGCTGTTGTAAGATTTAAGCTCTCTTTTTTAGTCCTAGACTCTGTTTTATGAGCATCACTGCCAACTGATCTAGTTGGGGAACATTTTCTCTCAGACAGCATCTCTGTTGTTTCATCACCTGAACTGTCAGAGCTGCAGTAGAGGACTCTGGATGATTTTGACTTTTTGGACTTGCATGATGTTGTCTGGTCGCTCTTGCTGGACTGCTTAGATGTGTAATGATTTTGCTCTTTTTCCTCTTTTTCCCTCTGACGAAGTTCTCGTCTCAGGATATGCCTGTCGTTTAGCGCTTTGCTTAAGTCCTCTTCTTCCTCCTCGTCTTTGAACTCATACTCATCCACACCTGAAACGGAAGACGAGGCCTTCACTGTGGTCGATTTGCTCTCGGATTCCTTTTCAGCATCAGAGTACTCCATGTTTTCATCTACACTCGAAGGGTTCACAGATGGTGGATCCTCAGATTCTGTAACGTACAGCACAAAGCAAAAAAAAATTTATCAAATGTTCTACTGAAGTCTAAAGATAAGAAAGATAATGGAAACAGAAGACATAATTATATGTAAATCCTATGTAAAACATGCATTAACATGACCCACAGACAATGAACAGAGACAGATGGACATAAATAAGTTACAAGATCTTCTTGTACCTGAAGAGCTGTCCTCTGGGTCAGATAATGGAATCTCCCCCTTCAGTAGCTGTTCCACCTCCTGTGAATCTGCAACATCCACTGGCCGCTCGCCTCTCTTGTTTGCCTGGAAGGCATTTCCTCCATGCCGCAACAGTAGCTTCACAATCTGCAATTGAGTGGCAACAGTCAGTTGGAACAAGAACAACTCAGTAAGCGGAAAATAGCAAGAAGTCACAGTAATTCTGATGTTTATTAGTGTCGTGAATCATGTGCAAAGAATTTAAACACATTTACAATGTGTAGATGTAAAGATGTAAAAGCCTTGATCATAATCACTTCTCAAATTGTAAAAGTCCCTGAAATTCTTCTCTACAGCTCATCATGCCCTTGCACTTAATTGAACCCTGTGCTCCAAAACTGGGAATTGTGAATGGTTAAAAATAAATAAATTAAAAAAACTCACGTCTTTGTGCCCACTGCTGGAGGCATCATGAAGAGGAGTGTCATCATCCAAGCCCTGTGTATTCGCTTCTGCTCCTGCGTTAATCAGAACTTTTGCTACGTCATAATAACCAAGGTTGCAGGCTTCATGTAGAGGAGTCCAACCTGCAAGAACAAGTCAACCATATTAGAGAAACACTAGTATATGAAGGTTACTCTTGAGCTTTCAATTGTAAGACTGTATTCTTACAATTGCAGTAGGTAATGAGCTGTTGCACAGTTGTTACACCCTTTAAACTTTACTGCCACAATCCAGACTGCCTTACCTGCAAAATCTTTGACATTTACGTCCGCCCCAAGTCCGATCAGCTCCTTGACTTGCTTGACATCACCTCTAATGGCAGCCATGTGCAGAGGTGTCTCTCCTCGCTCATTCCTCTTGTTCACTTTGTCTTTCTGCCGTGATGAACTAGCAGGGATCTTTTTCTGTGCTGCTGGAGTCTGGGACGGGTGGCTCGGTGTGGAGTCTAAAAAAACAACAAGCAGGATCAAAGTCAATTACGATTATTCATTTGTGCAGCCAGATCCCAACTGAGCCACAAATGCATTGATAATTTAATGCATTTTATTGCACTTTCACTACTGGAGAAAAACGAATGCAGAATTTACATGATTAAGTACATAATAAGTGATAATTAGCTGATGAAGTGAATGTGTTACAGAGGTCTCTAACAGCTATAGAGTATAAACAGAATAATAACATTTTATTTTGAAACACGATTCCTGAAAGCGAAGCTTAAAACTTCATTGAGGGTACAGTTTTGGGTGGGAAAAATTAAGTTAGGATAGTAATAGTCGGGTGGCATTGTAAAGACTTTGTGGAATCTACAAAAAGAGGAACTTGAGCAAATAAGCAGATAGGAGAGGAAACTCTCTAGTTGAAAGCAAGTTCAAGGCTCAATAAAGCAGATACCGTGAAATAAGCATATATGAACAACAGTTAATGTCAAGTGGTTATGCTCTCTTACCTGGACTGTTGTCTCTCGCCGTCATCTGCATCAGAAGTGCCATCTGCTTGCGCTCAGACAGTGGGTAGCCAAACAAAATATTCATAGGAGTGGACTTCTTACCCCCAGACTCCTTCTTAACCTTCTTTTTATCAGGACCATCTTTATCTGCATAAAGAGAAGACCACCAGCACAAATATGAATAACACAGCCCCAACTGTCTTTACATGAATGCTTAATTTTTCAGTGGTTTTCCCTTCTAATACGCAGCAAGACAACTAGCAGCGAAAACAACTAGCAGCGAAAACAAACAGTAAAGAATACTGCTGTTAGCCTGAAGACGCATGCATTATCCAGCTTTTCCTGTCCTCTGGGGTTTGTGTGCGCTATTTAACAAGCATGCACCATATAAAACCTGCACGTCTGTGTTCATGTCCAGCAACCGTCAGCTACTTTCACTGTTGAGTAGCAAGGGGAAAAGAAAGATCTGGGAACAAATTTTGTACACCATATTCAGTAACAAGACGATGAGGTAGTATCTGTTTTGCCTCCTTTGAATGACACAAAGATCTAGTGGAAAGAAAGGTCATGTGATAGTAGTTAGTGCATTCTGAGACGACTGTTTCCTGCCAGCATTGTAATGCGTAAATACAAAATAATCAGACGTCAAGAGGTAGAAGCGAGTGTGTCTGCAGCAGAGCGTGTGTTTGGGTTCATCTGAGGCTGACGCACATCGACTGTGTCCATGCTTGCTGACTAAGCGTACTGCAAAACGACACAAGATTCCCTGCCGATCGTTTTGTAGCCTTTCTGCGACACAGCAGGGCTAAAGTGCGGCGGGTTTAGCAGAGGCTGTTACCTGCGTATATCCTGCAGGGAGGAAGTAATCTCTCTCCCCACATATCGCTCGACTGGCCGGGGTCAGAGTCATCTACAGTGCAGAAGCAGAGAGTTGGGGAGGAAGGAGAGGAGGAAAGGTGGAAAGGGGTGGAGGGGAGTGGGAGAGGAGAGCATTACATTACACTCACTCACTCTCCCCCTTGCTCAGATCATAAGCAGAAAATACACTGGGCTTAGGCACAGCATAGGACACAGAGGGCGCCATTGCTGAAATAAATTTAAAAAAAAAAAAGCAGTGAGACCTTATCTCTTCCCTCTCCAAGGATTATTTTGGCTCTCTCTTCCCTATATACAGCAAAAGAGACTCTAGGCAGACCTCTGCCTGACTTATTATTAGAGCAATTAAAAAATAAAAAAAATAAAAAAATAGCTTAAAAACATCAGAATAAATTAAAGTCAGCTCAACTATGAGACACTGCAAACCTTCAGGTATATAAACCTTGGCAATCTATGGGCTTTGTGACACAGCCTTCAGCCTTACACCCATATCCACAACCTTGCACAAATATATGTCAGTGTGCTAGTTGCATTGAGGAAGGTTACAACAGCCTTAGAACAGCTCACATTTTTTCCTTTGATACCCCCGTGAAAAGAAACCCGAGAAGCAGTGGCATTACAGTTTCAACATATCATGACATTAAATACCACACTTGATGACTACTGTTGCAACTCCCTCCTCACTCATTCTCACATCTGAATCGTATTTCCCTGTCCTTCATATGAATCTGAAGACGTAAGCCGAACTGTTATATAACTCTGGGGGGGAAAATAAATAAATAACACTGGTACAGTCTGTTCGTCAAGCAAGTTCCAGAACTGACCACAAGGGGTGGTGTTGAGAAACAGAGACGGTCCTGGAATTTTCTGCTGGAACTGACCTGTGTCTGAGTCCCGTTCTTCATTCCGGGGCGGGCTGACGGTGAAGGAGAGCTTGCGCTTCATGGAAGACTTGGACTTCCCCTCTTTCCCCATAGTCTCGCTCCGATCCAGCTTCGGAGTTTTGGTGAACGGGGAGATTTTATCTTTACTCTGTTGGGAAAAAAAAGAGAAAATGGTGATTAATATTGATATCAAAAAAGCTGCAACAAGTTTACATATTCAGCAAATTAAGAAAGTAATGAAATGACTTATTCTATCCATACAACGCTGAAGCGTTTTTCTCAGACCAGATCAACCAAAACATAGCCAAAGTACAATGGCTGACTGATTTTTAATACAAAATGGTAACTGTGGCTGAATCACCTTCTTCCCAGCTGCCTTTTCCACCATGGCGCCATCTCGGTCGGTGCCCGGCTTGGCCATGGTGCAGCTTCTGACTAGCTGTGGGAGCTACCGCTCACAGGGGTCATCATGGGCCTATAAAGAAAAATGTCTAGATCAGACTCAACACAACAGACCAAACCAGATGCAACGTCTGACAGCTGCCACTCACAGTTGCTCATTTGCCAAAGTCCAAACATGGCTCTTTGTCCTGAATTATCATTTGTTACCAAATATTTTACAAGTAGACAAGGTATAAACAAGCATTCTGGTCTTCAGTGCTGATGACATGGAGTTCTAACAGTTGAATTTTTCAGATGTACTTTTGCTGAACATATGTCAGGTCACTCCATAACAGGTGTTTTCCCACATTATATCTACACACACGTGCACACACACCCCCACAGTACTGTGCAAAGGTCTTCACAGACAGCTATGAAAATTGTTTGAAACGTGATAGTGTATTTCTGCTAGCAATGTCAAAATTAGAATAAATACAAACAAATAGGGATGCTCCGATCAGGATTTTTGCCACCGATACCGATTTTTTGTAATACTGAACGTCCTCAAGGAACATGTTGATATACTGAACATAAAATCACTATTTACTGTATAATGTTATTTGTATTTACTCTGTTTAATTTTATTATAGTTAGTCATTTTAAGGTGGAAAACTCATTGCTCATCTGAACCATTTTTAAATATTTTCACAAATGCCCAAAACGTTTGCACTGTACTATATATTTTTCCACAAGATTTTGGAGTTTCTGTGGAAATTTGTAAGGTCAGGGCTCAGGGCTCTGGGCCCAAACTGTGTGCACAAAGTTGGCAAATATTCTCCGCATTTCTTTTTTTGCTTTTGTGACATCTGGTCCTCGTCCGCCACGCCTCCTCGTCCACGTGCTGATCATTTATGTTTAGGTGCGGCGGTTAGCAAGGCAAGCAAACACCAGAATAGAATGAAGCCCGGATGTCACAGCTTTTTCAAAACAATATATAATTTTTCATGCATTTTAGTGCTAAATGATTAAGAAAAATGCTAAATAGCGCTAGTGCTAAATGTATTAATTAATGTAAATTAAATTCCCAATAAAATATAACTATAATTTTTTTTTGGCTCTGTCCAGAGAACACAAAGAAAGCGTGTCTTGGGATGGTGTAATACCGCTGTACTCAGAGGCAGGATGTTTAAAAGTAGCCAATCCGGGAGCGTTATTTATTTCTCCTTGCTGCTGATTGGCTGCTGCACTGTGTTCAAGTGGTTCACTGAGTGAAGAAGTCGATTTGTACTTCTTAAAGCCTTGTATTTTAATTACTGTAAATTAAATTATTACTGTATTTACACTGCTTATACCAAAGAAAACGAGCGTGCATTAATTATAATACAGCTATTTGGGGGAACATCAGTATTTTACATTCTAGCACTGCAGAACACAGCAGTTCAGTGTACACTGTTCTGTAAAGAAACGGATTTACCTTTACATTTTCTTTAAGGGTAACTTATTAAGCAGAGTTTAAAATGAAATTGAAGTGTTTTGGAAGCATATTTGGGGACATATTAAGGGTTTACATTATGAAAATAGGCAATTTAACGTTTTTTAATAAATAAAATTCAATAAATTTTTTTTTTACTAAATGCGGGTGCTCCTCTGAGAACGTAACTCCCGTTATATATATATTAGGGCTGTAACGATATACGATACAAAACCGAAATCGCGATACCCAGGTACACAAACCCGTGTCGCGGTGTGAGAAGGCTGAATCGTGACACACCCCTTCCAACTTCCAGAGTTATCCTTGCTGTCTTTCACCACTAGGGGACGGCCCGTGGGCTGTACTCCTTCTAATAAAACCTTTTTTACACTGTGATTGGTGTATTTTCATGTCAATTCCAGGCAATAACCAATAGTAGAGGTTGTTAAGATTCAAACGATTCCTCCCCCCCCGGCCTTATAAATGAACTGAGACTGCTCTCAGGTCAGCAGAGTGCTCGCAGCGCCTCATGTGCGTATGAGTCTTTGGGTCGCTTTTTTAGGTTCAAAAAAGAAAAAAAAAACACACACAAGACCAATTTCAGGATATTTGAGGACATTTGATGGGGATAACTGTCCAGCAAATAAGAATGTCAAGGGGAAATAGGAGCGACCGTCCGAAGACATGCACTGGGGAGGCGCTCGTGTCAAGCTGATTTTCTTCTAATGTAAGTAAAAGGAAATTATGACACTTCACTTTATAAGTGTTTATAAGCTGGCTGGTTGTGATGAAACTGCTGGGTAGTTTGTTTGTAAGAGGTTTGCTGTGTTTTGAGCGAGTTTTTGTGCGATTTTGGCCTGCTGGGCGGAGCGTGTTTTTAGTTTTGGACAATGGTGAACCGGTAGCTGAAGAGGCAGCCTGTGGCAGCCTGTGGCAGCCTGTGGCGATTCCTTGGGGTCATCTGTACTGATTGAATACAAAAGAAGCGGTGTCGAAGCGTTTATTCATATTGATTCATAATTCTGTGGTAAACATGAGGACTCAAAACAAAGTGGTGTCTTGAATGGTACTGCTTGCGCTAAGCACTACAGTCGTTACAGTTGTAACGATACGTTGTTGTATCGTTACAGCCCTAGTCTGTATAGAAGACAGATCAAATCACATGGATAATTGAAAGGCAAATTTAGACCAAGTCGATGAGCAGGGCAGAAGGGGGAAAAAAAGCACGTCAGTCATCTGTCATCAGTAATGATTAAAATGATCAAAATGGGACTAATGATCGAAACAGGCTTAATTCTATATATAATGTTTATATATCCTTACATGCACACAAATGTCTATATTTATATTTTTGTGATGTTTGTGTAATGTACATTTTATACTATACTGTTGTGTTGTATGGTTTTTATTCTATAGGTTATGTTGCTCTTACTTTCTTGTGTTGTTCTGTCCACTGCAGTAACAATGCGAATGTTCCACTTATGGGACTAATAAAGGCGTATCATTTAATCTTCTCTTATCTCAACAGTGAGCAGCAGCACAAACATACACTGCCTCATAAGGGCAGCGGAATGTGGTACGTCACCGGTTCAGTCACACTATATTAGGACTCGACCGGTTGATAAATAACTACTAAAAATAACAATCATGATACAATAAAGAGGTAAAGTGTCTCCTTATACTCACACGTGAACATAGCACAAAGTGGGGACGGTGCCTTTCTCAAGGGTACCTCAGTAGTGGCACTAACAGTCCAGGGATTTGAACCCACAACCTTGTAATCTCTAGGCCACTAGGCTACCCAAGCTGTGTAGCACCTTTCTCAGACTGTGCTGTTAGATGTTTTTTGTCTTTTTTGTTATTTTACGCAGCTGCTAACATTTGAATCCAATCTTTAAGTCCAGTGCATTTTGCACCTGAATGTATGGAGGTGCGGTACATATTATTCATTGTTGTCGTGCTTAAAGAAATCACAATATGGTTTAATGAGCATAATCAGTACTTAAAGAGTGTCGCTACTTAAAGAACAAATGGCATGTTTCAAAGACAGCATAATTAGTGATATCTCATTGGATTGCATTAATTTAGATCAATTTTGTAATTGTAATTGATCTAATTTTCCACAGATGAAGGACAGATGGGCACATGTGCCATACATGTTGCTGCAAATATTATCATTTTAAAAATATATAATTAGGAAATGCGTATTAGACTTGCATTTCAGGGTTACGTTTTATTTTGAAGGTTCACTTTAGAAGTACTGCTCGCCTTTAACTAGCATTTTGTTAAATTCAACTTAACGTTAAGGTTAATGTAATACGGACAAACACAAATTGAACTTCTACCCAAAACCTAAAACTTGTGATCGTAAACCTCACTCAGACCTTAACACTGTTGATCATTAACTGAGTTTCAGTAGAAAGTTTAACAATCAAAGCATCTGCAGATAATCAGTAAGGAAAATAAAGTGTGAACCTTTTTCCATTATTAGACTGAGTGCAGGGTTTTGGTGCCTTTGTCTTGATCTGTCTCAAATAGGGCACTTTTCTTCTAGGCTGTGTAAAATAATACAGAATTCTACATTGTCATTATGTGGTCGTGTACTGTGTTTTAATCAAAACACCCAGAAACACTCAGAGAGCTCGTTTCAGCAGTATTTACCAGTTTATCAATCACAAACATAAACAAATGGAGTATTATACTCTCTTTTGTTTGACCTCCCTGTGCCTCTGTTTTGGTGAAGGTCACCTGGTGAAGTTCTCGGACCGCCACTGATCTGCCGAGACCACCCCGGAGCGTCTGTGAAGTCAGCTTTAACTGTTTTCCCACCTGAGCCTTCGTGACCGGCGCACGATGGAGTGTTTGTGAGAGCAGCCAGCGTTTTTGGAGCAGAGCAGAAAGGAGGGATTTTTCTGAAGAAAGAAGGCGAACGCAGAGACGATGTCGTCCAGCAGGACCCAGAACCCCCATGGGCTCAAACAGATCGGGCTGGACCAGATTTGGGACGACCTGCGCTCGGGCATTCAGCAGGTGTACACACGGCAGAGCATGGCCAAGTCTCGCTACATGGAACTCTACACGTATCTTCATTACAAGCTCTCGTTCTCTGAGTGAAGAGGAAAGCATCAGCATAACTAGGCCAGGTTTTATGCATTTAATGTTTGTGCCATGTTTATGCATTTAATGTCAGACGCCATGAGCTGTTGAGTTTGGGGACACATTTGCAACAGAATATTATTTTTCAATTAAATAACACAGTTGCAAAGTTTTATCAGAATAAGGAAACCATTGCTCTCAGAGGAAATTGCTTATATTGCTATTGCAGAAACAAGAATAATAATAATGTAAAGTTAATCCAGAAAATATAAAACACTATACTATGTACACAATGCTGTGTATTAATACTATAGATCAATAACTTGCTGTTAAGTGAACTACTAGGAACACAAATAGTAACACTACTAGTAACACTTAAAAGATTTCAGTAGAATAGAATTGATATGAGTGGTAAGACTGTGGTACACAATAATAATACGATTTCGCACATAGTTGAATGATTTGGCACTCAGTGAGAAAGTTGCACAGCATATCATATTGCACATATTGTGTGCTAATCTTTGGGGAATATTTATCTTCATACACCTGAGAGCTTCTGAGAGCTGGTGACAGCTCTCAGGATAAAGTGCATGACCGTTGATCCTAAGGTGGGGCTTTTGACTGGTGTTTTGAATGGCAAGATCTAAACAGCTTTATATTAAGTATGCAAATTAGTGCTATCATACTCATTTGTTATAAATATTTTGGCAATATGTGTGTCCCCAAACTTTGGATGGCCATTGTAGAGATCTAACTTAACGTAGATGGTCATAAATCTGATTCTGAAGCAGATAGGGTCTGCAGGCTTTGTGAGCTCAGAAAGTATCTCTGTGTGCTTTTAATGTACCATTCATTACCATCGATATTAGAGGAGAGGACAACCTGGCAGGCAAGGAGCAGACAGTTAACCTGAATGGGTTCATATTATCTGTTAATTAGAGTCCTGCACATGTTCTATCTGCATGGTTTTGCAGAGCTAATAGTATAACCTTGGTTTAATTTGTTGTTCCTATGTACTTTAAGTACATGTAAAATGGGATGTTTCATTTTCAACTAGGCTCTTCTTAGCCCATGTTAAACCCACGGTGAGGCTCTACAGAACAGGGTGTCTTAAGAAATGAAATCATGAGTCATAAGGGATCTCCATCATAACTCTCCCCGCTGGGTCACGATTACAGTTTTGCATTACACCCATATCAAACTGCAGCCCATAATAACATCAACGTATTTCTGAAGCACTGATACAAGCACTCAGAAGATACAGACAGACGTGTCAGCCGATTGTACTGACTAATACTTAAATGAGTGTATAGGTATGTAGACATAAATGTATGTGGTATTTGGGGTTTTCTACAGGTCTTGATTTACAGAGAATAAAACAGGACAGTGGTGACCCTGAAAGTCTGGTGCTGGTGTAACGTCACTGTCAGTGTGACAGACATTGTGCAACAGCAGCCTATATGGGATAGAGGCACATGGAATTGTTTTTGTGACTGTCTTCCAAGAGTTCTTCCAGGGTGTACTCTGAGCTTGGACATGTGACACAAATGATATGGGCCAAATATCTACGTGTGTGTGTGTATATATATATATATGTGTATATATTAATGTACTACCTCAAGAATAAAGGAAGAATATGTAGTTAGGTATATATGTATATCACTTGTCACACATCAAAGCTCAACGTACACAGACTTAAAAATACAGTGTGTGCATAAAGTGACTGTCATATGTGAACACTACAGCACACAGTGTGAACAGCACAAAAGTCTTCTCTGTATTTAACCCTCAGCCCGATTCGAACCCACAGCCCTCTGGTCACGGGGCCAATTACCTAACTGCTAGGCCACCATCTGTATGTGTTTATTTTTATGTATATACAGTATGTGTGTGTGCATATTTTATATGTATGTAAAAACAGTTGTACAGTTTCTCTGTAAATGAAGACCAGTAGAAAACCTCACATAGCTATGAAGTATACATTGCCATTGCCACTAGTATACATTGCCATTGCCACTTCATCAGAAACCCTCCCGAATTAATCCCTGGAGCTTGAAGGGACAGGTTCTGCCAGTGCAAGAAATGCGAGAAGAAGCAGTGTAGAGACGTCCAAGGTGGATCTTTGTATAACCAGGACGTTACTTCCTGCTACTTACCTTCTGCCAAATACCTTAAATGTAAATGTAGTTAGGGGGGGTTGTGTAGTGCCAGGTTATCACTAGGAGTCACATTTACAGATAACAGCCCACAGTGACATGCTTTTTCAGTTTTTATGTTGAGATGCTTTCCTTCTGGCACAGACTTACCTAGGGGTGGGAGTATGACAGTATGGGTGGTTCATATCATTGTCATGATAAATTATGTCACAACAAGCTTTTCTAGGGCTATTAAGGGTGGAACTGTTTAAATACAGTATTGAAAAATCAAAACAGTGGCCATGTGACAGTGTGTTGAAATGTTAAACCAAAACGCCCCTACAAAATGTGACCATACAGTGTATTACTTCAGGTTAGCTGATGACTGAAAATGACCAAAAAAACCACACCATTAATCACAGTTGCAGTTGATTATGAGCTAGAATGTCACAATCCTGACAGTTATATCGGTTATAATAAACAGGAATGCACATATGATCAGCAATTTATTATTATTTATTAATTATGTTAATATTATTAACATAAAATCAATAGTTCTGTCTTTAAATATAAAATATTTCAGCAAATGACAATTCTATCAGTTAAATCAAACAGGATTGTGAATAGGATCAATTTATAATTTGTTAGCTAATTTTATTGACAGTGATGTTTGTACTGAGACTAAAAATGGATTGTTCTGGTCTTTAAATATAATGCAATATAAAGTAATGTAATATACTTGATGTAATGTAATTAAATATAATTCATGTAATGACAGTCCTGTCAGTTATAATAAACAGGAATGCACATAGGTTCAGTAGTTTATTACTAATTATTATTATTATTATTATTATTATTATTATTATTATTATTATTATTAGGTAGTTTTATTAATGGTGCTGTTTGTAACAAAACATAAAATTGAGAGTTCTGTTTTTTTAAATATAATGTGATATAATTCATATAATGACAGTCCTATCAGTTATATGAAACAGGAATGCACATAGAATCAATATTCTAAATTTTATTGATCCTGAGCTAATTTTATTTTTAAATTCTTAGCTAATTTTATTAATGGTGCTGTTTGCATTGAAACCTAATGAATAGTTTTTGTCTTTAAATATAATGTAATATGCTTGATGTTATGTGATAAAAAATGTAATGTAGTTTATTGTAATATATAATGTAATGTATTGTAATATAACAATATTAATATAATGTTATGTAATTTCATGTCCACTGTACCACAACTGCCTGCTGTTTTAATGCCCCAATTCACAAAACCCATTATACTGTGAATGAAATAATTGCTGGCTGTTTTTTCTGCTCGCATGGACCACTGAGAGAACTCTTATAATGAAACGATTGTAATTGTGTAGATAACCAATTGGACGTGTCCATTGAAGATTGCACAATTGGTAGAACCGCTCTCGCATTTGAGATTAAGGCCTCGGCTTACGAGTCCAGATCGCAAAACCAAATCCTCCGGCGGGATTTATTTAACACTGCAGTGAAATATTAGTGAGAATTACACAATGTCACAGTCCACTGTGAATCAGGGCAAAGTCCTTTTTAAGCTCTTTTTAACCTGTTTCCACCAAATAAGCCGATTCAGATGAATGGGTGATATTTAGGGCTGAAATGAGACAGATATTTTCAGGTTCATTATTCTGAGGTGAGTTTATTGGTTATTTGATGGGTTAAAAATGCCTTGGTTATTCTGATTATGCTCAATTGATTATAGACACCCCTCAAAAGAACAAAATTTCTAACAAAATGAATCCCAAACCCTCAGACTTAAAAGATCTTTAGTGAAAAACTAGATATTTGCACGGGAGTTTGATCACTGACTGGTTTTTATAAGGGATGTGTTGTAATGGAATTGTGGAACGATGCTGATAGACATTTAATAAAAAGTAGAAATTGTAACTGTCTGTATGCATTAGCATTGCAGAGAAAAGTAACAATGAATTTTGGGCAGATATTTTATTTTTCATTCTAAATAGTTTTTTTTATTTTATTATTTAGGATGTGTTCCTTGTTTTCTGTGACTTCCTTAACCCAGTGTTTCAGACATGTTTATAACTACTGTACCAGTGTACATCAGTCCAACCAGGCAAGGGGCGCTGGCGTACCCACGTCCAAACCCTCCAAAAAGTCGCCCACCCCGGGCGGCGCTCAGTTCGTCGGGCTGGAGCTCTACAAGAGACTGAAGGAATTTCTGAAGAACTACCTAACAAACCTTCTTAAGGTAAAGCTTGGCTGCAGAGCCGTGATTATCTCATTCAGTTTGCTTCAGTGCCTTCATATTGACTTTTGTATTGAAGGCCGTGTTTCTTTTGGTCTAATTTATGCCTGTAAAAGTCAAAAGTGCAGATTGTGTAAATGTCACAGTCCACGGTGAATCAGGGCAAAGTCCTTTTTAAGCTCTTTTTAACCTGATTCCACCCAATGAATCTATTCAGATGAATGGGAGTGATATTTTGGGCTGAAATTAGACACACATTGAGGTTCGTTATTCTGAGATGAGATTATTGGTTATTCGATGTCTTAAAAATGTCTTGTTAACCCTGATAGTACTTATAAATGATTATGAACATTCTCCGAAATAACGTTTTCAACACCCTCTAACAAAATAAACCCCAAAATCACAAACCTCAGGACTTCTTAACAAATCTTGCTAAAGTAAAGCTCGGCGGCAGTGCCGTGTTGTATCTCAATCAGTTTGCCTTAATACCTTCATATTGGAATTTGTATGGAATGATGTGTTTCCTTTAGTATAATTCCTACTTGTAAAAGTCAAAAGTGTAGATGTAAGTCTTTAACACACTTAACCCATTTAATCCATTCACCAAGTGGAACACAGCGGCTGGGTGCTCAAGGGTACCTCAGCAGTGCCTCTAGCAGTCCTGGGATTCAAACCCACAGCCTTCTGGTTGCAGGGGCAACTCCCTAACCACTAAGCCACCAGCTGCCCCAGTACCAGTGTATTACCCAGTGGTACCACCCACTACCAATAGTTGGGTAGTGGGTAATACCATTACTGTTTTTTCCCCCTTTCTTGTGCTGTTGGGGGTTTGTGTGGATCTCAACATTCTGCTGTGTGTGATTTATGGCAGGATGGTGAGGATCTGATGGACGAGAGTGTTCTGAAGTTCTACACGCAGCAGTGGGAAGATTACCGCTTCTCCAGTAAAGTATTAAACGGGATCTGCGCCTACCTCAACAGACACTGGGTGCGCCGGGAGTGCGACGAAGGACGGAAAGGAATTTATGAAATCTATTCGGTAAGGGATGAAATGATTGGTTATTGATCAAAGGCTAATACAACAAGACATACACTGCAGTGTTATTTAGCAGAAAGTACAAATAGTGCACAAAAGCCCTGTTAATCTAGTGGGGTTTTTTTTCCACTCAGTCCTAATTAGTACAACATGTAATGAAATGCTTTTCTGGCAATTCTCTCCGGCTGTGCTACACAGAATTGACAAGACAGTATCTAACAAGACAATACTATCTAACTAAATAGAAATATAATAAAATAAATAAATAAACGTGCAAGAAAATTAGCAAACGTGCAATAAACTGTGGGTGTTCAAAAGCTCAAAAGTGTTGAAGTGTGTGTGCGTGTGTGGTGGTCATTGTGTGTTGTGGTTGAGAAGCTTCTCCTAAATGCAATGACGTTGCAATAAACAGAAATAAAACTTACATTGTTGGTCCAGGTGACCCTTATAGATGAAGGAAAGCTTTCACTCACAAACTAAACCTGCTTAACCTACCTACTTTTTTTTTTTTTTTTTTTTTTTAAGGTCAGTTTCAAGCCACATGTCATGTTTTTCCTTTGCCTCTGGTGAAAAGTGACATTCTTTTTGTTACAACATAAACATATGATGGAAACTCTTGTGGAGAAAGTGTGGAAAATAATTGCAATCATTTTAAATAATGTCAGGAAAAAAGTTAATGTGTCAGGATTACTGAATTATGCACGTGGCCTATTCTGATACGTCTATGCTGTCGTGAAACCTTTTTTAAAGAAACAGCAAACTGATAGTTCTGTTGTACACATTTTGAATCTAATCTAATAATAGCTGTTTAAAGGTAACCAGTGTGTGTAACTTTATTATTAATAATGATTTTGGTTTGTTGTCATGTCCCGATTGCAGTTGTTTTAAGGATTCTGTTAACCAATTTTTTTAACAAAGAAATTCTTCTTCTTGTTATTCGTTTCTTCAGCTTGCCTTGGTGACGTGGAGGGAGTGTTTATTCAGACCTCTAAATAAACAGGTAGGGCACCTTTACATGTATTTGTATAAATTGTATGTTGGCATTGTGCCTTGTTCTGTATCTAAAGTCCAAAATTGAGTGTTTCCCCATATGACCTGAATCTAGGTGACAAATGCTGTGTTGAAACTCATTGAGAGGGAAAGAAACGGGGAGACAATCAACACCAGACTGATCAGTGGAGTCGTGCAGTCCTATGGTGGGTGTTTTCCAGCTTATAAAAATATTTTATAGATAATTAAGCCCTTAGACTCCCTTAATAAACAACTTAAGTGTTAGTTTCACAGTAATGAAAAATAAGCCTTAATAGTCTGTTAAAATGCTGTAAATAATAACTGAATAATTAGGCTGGATTTTCCAGGAATCATTGCTTTCCTTTCACTACTACTATTCAAAAGTAACTACATAATTATGTATTCAATTACGTAATGAGTTATTGAGACGTATTAATGACAAAGCATGGTTAAAGACTTTACACACAGTACTAGCTTTTTATACAGTTCTCCTTTGGTGCTTGAAAACACAAAATGTGAATTGAAAGTTCAGATTCCACACAATTCATCAGTATAGAAATAGAAATGAGGAATGATTAAAATGAATGTGATGAATTATTAATAATTAAACATGCTCTTATCAGCAGTGGTAACTGTGACTTCTAAGGGTTATGGGAATTCATTTTTATTGAACACAATATAATATTTCACACAAATAACTGATACAAGCTCAAAGAGCTGTGAAAAAAGACCCATAATTCAATCTTGTGCTACTGAATCAACACCTAACACTTTGGTTTGTCTCTTGCAGTCGAGTTGGGCCTGAATGAGGATGATGCGTTTGCGAAGGGGCCCACATTATCAGTGTACAAAGAGTACTTTGAGACCCAGTTCTTGGCAGACACTGAACGCTTTTATACAAGGGAAAGCACCGAGTTCCTCCAACAAAACCCTGTAACCGAATACATGAAAAAGGTGGGTTATCAACTTAACCTCCTGGATTTGTGTCCGGGACTGAGGGCCTGTGAATATTGCTTAAAAACATGACATTAGTGTTCATTTTCTGTCACACAATCCTAAATGTTAAACTTTACACAGTCAAAGAAAGCTTTAATGTGCTTTATGATTTACATTATTAGTTTGTTGGTTGTAAATTGTCACTGCTGGGCTGAGAATAGTCCACTAGCCAAAAGTGTCCTGTGGATAGAATGTGTCCGTTAATAGAGGTCTACAGGGTGAAAAACACCAACACAGCTCTTGTTTTAAAGTCAACTTCAGAGGCACGAGTCGACGCCTCCTGAGAGAAGTCGCCTAGTCGAGTTTTCTCTCTCAGCCCTTGTTTGTGTACACAATGCAATCTCTGCCTCTGATTGGCTGATGCTGACACGCGTTCCGTGACTATTGTTTTTATTATAGTCCCTTCATAAAAAGGGGGATACTGTTGGCGCGAGGGGAATGTAAACATGAGGACACAAGACGAGAGACATGGCAGCAGAGAACACAGACACACAAAGTTTGGAGATACTTCACTCTAGACACACAAACAGCACGGAGACCTGCACAACCTGCAAGTCGGTGTTAAAGTACAGTAACAGTACCGGTGTTCTGCACGGGATCCGCCAGCTAACATGGCTAACGCTAGCTAATATGGCTAACGCTAGCACTGCAGGGAGCCCTGCCGCGGCTTAAACTGTACCCACTCAGTTGGACACTTAAATTTACTAGAAAATTTAAGGTCTAAATTTGTTTTTGTTTTGTTTTAGTTGTCGGGTTGACTGTTAATGTTACGGAGAACGTTTATTAAAAGTTGTATTATATAGTATTATATCATACAAATATGAGTTATATCATATATTGTTTACTATTAATTTTCTAACATGTGCGTGCGTATGTGTGTGTGTGTGTGTGTAGGCAGAGGCGCGGCTGTTGGAGGAGCAGCGTCGGGTGCAGGTTTATCTCCATGAGAGCACACAAGACGAACTCGCTCGAAAGTGTGAACAGGTTCTCATAGAGAAACACCTAGAGATCTTCCACACTGAGTTCCAGAACCTTCTGGACGCTGACAAAAACGAAGGTGGAGTTCATCCACAAGTCATGGCATTAAAATATATGATGCAGAATTAATTAATGTTTGTGTGTATGTGTGTGTGTATGTAGGTATGTATGTATGTATGTATGGACACACTACACATTATATGGAAGCACATATACACACTATATATACAGACACTCAATGATTGTAGAGCACAACAGCAGCAGAAAGCATAAACACAAAGGTGTGCGCCGAAATCTAATGAATGCATCTTTCCTCTCCATGGTCAAAGTTGAGTATGAATTATAAACACATCTATAGACGCATCTTTGGCCAGGGTTAGGTGTGTTTACTGTAAATCATTCTCCTCAGAGGTGAAAACACACTTAATAGATGAAAATAAACACATCTACACTAGTGAGAAACTACAGAGCCTGTATTTTCATCTGTCCATTTTTTTGTTTTGTTTTTTTACATGAACAGCATTTATTTTACTGTTTCTCCGTTTGCAGACCTTGGCCGGATGTATAACCTTGTTTCGCGCATCACGGACGGTTTAGGAGAGCTGAAGAAGCTCCTGGAGACTCACATTCACAACCAGGGCCTGGCAGCCATAGAGAAGTGTGGGGATTCAGCTCTCAATGTAAGACGATGAAATCGGCTTCCGTGTATTCCACCCTGCTTTGAAATCATGATTCAGCGCAACGTTGCAGTTGAAAGGAGCCGCTGACTGATACGCGTCCTTTCGGGCGGTATTAGGGCATTTGTTGCTAAGCAATACATGTTTCAGGCAAGGGGCATTGATTTGCCTGTGCTTTCAAATACAGAAATTACAGTGTCAGACTGCAGTGCCTTATTCATTTTATTGTGTACAAGAACAAGAGGGCCATTTCAGAACAGACCATAAAGATATAAAATAATGGATAAAATAAGACCAGGATCCGATTATAAAGGTTACGTCTCCTCACATAGGTTTGTTAAAGTAGCAAAGGTTTTTCAATCTTCACAGCCCAGCAGAACATTAATGTGAGCCCTGCTCTGCTGTTCCCTCTGCTCTCATGGCCCCTGTAGGTAGTTTACTCTGCTGAATGTGTGTTGTGGCTGTTTGTTTTCTTGCATGGAGGCAGGTGGAAACTCATTTCCTGAATTACATCCTCAAGGCCTTCTCTGTATCTTCTCAGTTTGCAAGCGAAATCTAATTTCACTCCTTAAGGCGGTGTTATTTATTTCTCCCTCCCCCAGAGTGCCGTGCGGGAGTATCAAAGCAGAATGCCTGGCATTGCATTATTTATGATGCACAATTTTAGTTGAAATTAGTAGGATTTCAGAAGAATAGGATTTTTTTCGGATGTAAAACAAGTAGTGATGTAAAAAAATGTTAGTTTAAATGTGTTATGTTAGTGTAAAATATATATAAAATGGTAATATAAACATGTGAAAGTGAGAAATAAGTATAATATTAATGTTTTTAGTGTAAAAGAAAGTTGGCAGCCAAAAATGGCATAGCCTTTTGCTAGGCTGGCCTTGATGCAACAAACTAAGCATAAAATTCTGCCCTAAACATCAGGTTTAGAATAAAAACCATGGTGTGTTGCCCTTCTTTTTTTTTTGCTGCTTGCTGTGAAGCCTTGATGTTGCCAACTAGGAGGCTAAAAGAGCAAATTTAAGGACAGAATTTTAAAATATTGAGTGTTTGATGACAATACAGTCAAAAGCAGGGCTATATGTGAACAAAGTGACATTAAATTACAAAAATTCACCAAAGTCAATTACAGCGTTCATACACAACCATCAGACAAAATTGCTTATGGATGGTACACTTTTTCTCAGGATTATGATGTTTAATGTTGTAATAATTTTCTTCTTTTCCTAGGATCCTAAAATGTACGTGCAGACCATACTGGATGTGCATAAGAAGTACAATGCACTTGTAATGTCGGCATTCAATAATGACGCTGGCTTCGTGGCTGCTCTCGACAAGGTTGGTGAGCTGTATTACATTTGTTGCACCTCAGTGTTCCATCCACACACTGAGAACATATATATATATATATATATATATATATATATATATATATACAGTAAACTTCCAGTCGCAGATTCAGTCACACGCAGATTCTTTTGGAGATCCAAACTCGCAGAAACTGCAAATATCCTCCAAGATACGCTGCAGTTCCTACTACACTATCACTTGATTAGTTATGGGAATTCTGGCTCTTTTTAATGAGTTGAATCATTTGGATCAGGTCACTAAGAAGATCCGGCATATACTTATATGGTAGACGCCGCATTCACTGTTCCCAGTTCACACGGTATGTCGGAGTGTCCGCCATGCTACGAGTGGCGAAAGCACCATGTAAATTAATACAGGTAGACGTGTAAGTAATACAGGTAGACAATAAGACTCCATGACAAAAAATACAGACATTTTATTGTATACGCATGAGCTTAAGAAATCATTTCTGAAAACATTACTCTCTCACACACACACTCATTCCTTTCTCTCTCACACACACCAAGTGGTTACTGTGTTATCACTATAGTGGCTCAGTATTAAATATAGGTTAAGATTTATAAACATGTGGATTTCTTTAGGAAAAAGATAACTAAGGAGCGAACAACAATCTTAATAGTTAGTGCCTACATTTAGCCAAAATGATGTTTGGAGGCTGATTTGAACACAGGAATGCATAGCTTTGCTAGCTTAACCTGGCTTAGCTAAGGTTAAGGTTTATAAAACTGAAATTTACCTTACCTATGAAATGTAATCCCTCTGGATCTTGTTTGAAGCATACAGCCCCATGCAGAACATGTGTGAGGAATCTTTATCCACTTCTTCACTCCACAGCAGTGCCTCTTGCAACATGACGGCGACGTTGACGTACAATGCAGCTGGTCATGCGGCATCTAGTAATATTCTATATCTATTGTCAATCTAATAATATTCTATGTCTATGCCCAAACAGCTCTAAATTTTCCCAAATTTAGTTAAAGAACTGACTCATTCCCACATTCTAAAATATAGGAAAAATAAACATTAACTACACAAGAAACACTGTTTTACTTTGGCAACAATTTAGTCCCTGTCGTGATTTCTTGTTTCGATTTAACCCTCTTTACGTGGGGTATCACTGGAGATAAAATGTGCCATGACAATATTTTTTTTTTTATTTATATCACATTTGACAGAGGTTATGGCCCCTAAAAAAACATTTGGCTTCCAAATATTTTGTGTTCAGGAGCCAGTGGCTTTTTCAATGGTTTTTATTTTGTCTGGAGCCTTGGAGACAAATTAACGACTCCAGATTTTTTCAAATCGACTTATCCGTCAACATTTTCTTGGCGTCAATTTCTGCCTAAATCCTGACGAACGCAAAGAAAACACCACTATTGCGTTGACATGGCGTTCGGTTGACGTTCTTGAGGATTGAATATGTCCCATGTTTCAAGTGTTCTGTGAACCGTGACAAATATTTGTTTATTGGCGTGTAACGTGCTCGTGTACCAGTCGCAGAATCAGAAGTAAATACTGACATGCTAGTGTAGTCTAGTACTTCTGCAAAAATCTTCGCATGTCTTCAAAAAACACAAAAAACATCCCTTTGTTTGTAAGTTTTAACAAAAATAAAACTTTCAATATTCTGCGCTGGCCCAAAATGACTTGCCTGGCCCAAAATTGACATCGCCCACCGGGTAAATGCACAGCATACCTGATGGTCAGTCCAGCTCTGGTAGTAAACCACCCCCCCACCCCCCCGACGAGATTTATCTGTCACTGTGCCCGCCAGACCCCACCTCATGTGCGGGTTGTGTCTGAACTAGAGAGACAAGATGTGCGTTTGTGCGACAGAGATAAGTTGCCAAGATCCAGGTGCACTATTTAAGCAACAGTTAGTAAAAACGTAACATCCCGAGTGCCCGAAATTTACTAAACGTCACCTCCCCCTGTTCACTAGGTAGCCCCCTATATAGCAAACAGTATGTAGTGAACGAGTGAACAGGTGTACTTTACGGACACAGCTATAGAGTGTGTGGGGAAAATGGTGTGTTCACAGTGTGTGGATGGAATTATGATGTGTGTGTGTGTGTCTTTTCCAAAACGTGCTTGCCATGCCATTCTGCTGTTTCCTGAAGCTACTGCTCCATCAATGTTTCATGCCAAATCGTTGTATTTTCTTGTTTAAAATGGATTGTAACCTGTGGTTCTTTCCCAAACCGCGATTAGTGCTATGCACCTTTTTTAGCAAAATGCGACATCTCCTCTTGACCAATCAGAGTTTGCAAAGTGCTCTAAACTATCCAGCATGGCCGCTCCCTGAAGAGAAGCAGTTCTGCTCGCTTGTTTAAACTGTCTTTTGAAAATGGTTGTTTTAAATACTTTTGATTCTTCTGAAGAACAGCTACATGATGTGTGGTGGGGTCCGTGTCCACATGGAGCAGAAGGGGGAGGGGCAGGGGGAGATACAGCACACACACTCGGAGAGGGAGCACAGTCGCTACAGAGAAAACACGTTTCACTGCAAGTAGTTAAAAGTTTATAAATATTATACATACAATCAGTTTGGATCTTTTTGCCAAATTGAGATGGGTACTTTGAATGGTTCTGAATTTAAGATTGAACTAACTGGCCATTTTAATGTATGTAACATTTTATTAAGTTATTTGTTTAGATTTAACATGAATTAATGTATTTCGAGTTATTCTTGATTGTATTTAGCAGTTTATTACTGCGTGTTCTCTTGCCTCAAAAAGAAAGACAAAAAAATGGATCTCTAGCGTAAACAAAAAGAAATGTTTAGAAAATATATATATAATAAAGAAAATGTTTCTGCTGGTACCTGTTCAGAAAAAACGAAGACAGAATCATAAATGTTAACTTGCTGTTGCTCGTAAGGTGCTTCATATTCTGTTCTGATCGTGGCTCTGGACCATGGGCGCCGGTGTTCTGATGATTCATGCTGCGTTGTCAAGAACTGCTCCCTTTAGGTTTATACAGTTCATACAGTTTATAGTCAGTTTAGAACACTGATGATGATGAGAAATAGGCAAATAATATGCATAATTCGAGAAATATATTGTATTGAAAAAATATATTTTATAAGCAGTCTATCGATTTATGCTGCCCTGTGGAAAAATGCTCCCTTGAAGTTTATACAGCTGCCAGTGTCCCAAGGTAGCACGGATTTATGGGCGTGGCACTGAATCCCAAGACTGTGGAACTGCATCTGCGCAGGAGGGCATGGGAGCACATCCCGATGGGTAACATGTTTTGATTAGGGCTGTTACAAATAACGTGTTAACTATTTGCGTTAATTTATTTTCTATAACGCTTTAAAATAAATTGATCGCGCGATTAATTTGAAAATTAAACG